>CM047816.1:52273422-52518064 GCA_026214975.1 Gentiana macrophylla | reverse complement strand
TTATAAGTCGACCATAATGTCTTCATTTCTTCTCTACTAGTACTTGGTAGGGCTTCACTCGAAAATCTGCTTTCACTTTGCCGTCCTACCAACCAAGACATTACTTGTCCGACTCAACTTATACAACATGTCGACTCTCTAAGCAGAGACTTATACAGAAATTCTAATTTATTTCAGGCTTGCTATAACAGCTTAGTATGGCCATCATCAAAACATAAAAAATATTGCTAACAATTTCCCTCTTTTTGATGATGCCAAAACCCCTCATAAGCCTGAACATAAGTATAAAAATTTCATAATAAAACATGTGAAATAAAACTCAACAATTTTATTCATCCACTTAAGGCGCAAGTGAAGACATTATCTTTCATTTGAAAATCAAAGGCATTTGAGTAAGGAAATTAATATAATAAGGATACTCGTACTTTTCTTCAAACTCGATGCCCTTGCCTTTGATGCCTTTGTCCTTATCCATTGGGTTTGTCTTCTTTCCACCGAAGCTCTTAGGCTTTGAGCATCCTTCTCCCTTTAAGCAAAGACCAAAACGTCTTCAAGAGTTCTAATTGCAATTTCGTATCTGGGAGGGACCGTATATTTTCTCCAAGATCTTGTTTGTTGCCTCACCAACTTTGAGAAGGATGTTGAGTTGCTGGCCAGAGTACTCCATGATCTCATCCAGATACTGAATTTGATGAGTGTGAGCATTTAGAGTGTCCACCAAAGGTTTGAGATTGTTGTCATTGTTTTCAGCATGAAATTCTAGGTTGGTTTGGACATGGTAGGGAATGAGATGCTGTAAGTTGCAAATCAAGTTTCCTCGTTGTTCCATGACCTCATCGTGTATCTTGATGTGACCAAGAGGGCATCAATCTTGTGGTTTAAGAAGGTTCCTTCACTCCTTAAAGTAGCTTTTAGATTTTGCCTACTGTGATACTGCTTTTACCTGTCCACAATCAGGGGTTGAAAGTCTGGATTGAAAAGCCTTTCTGGATCAATCTCCTCTGGTGCTTCCTCAATAGCCTCATCTTCTTCATCTTCCTCCTTCTCTATATTCACCTCTTCTTCATCCTCCTTCTTTTCTTCTTTTTCACTTTCTCGACTCTTTTTCTTTCTTCCTCTTGCTTTCTTTTCTTCCTCATTAGGCGTTGAGTCATTGAGGGGCTGCAGGGGTTGGTTTCTTTATCTGGGAGATGTGACTTTCTACTACTTGCTCCCCTTGATCAACGCTAGGGAGTTGACATGTTCAAATAAGTGAGTTGTATCACCGGCTCACTCGGACGGTTGTGAACATTGCTGATGCTTTTGAGAATTACTTCCTGGATTGTCAGATCATCATCAGAAATCTTCATCTTTCCTTGATCATCTTCAAGATGACTACTGTCTATCTGTGCTTCCTCTATTTCAGATTTTTCATCCTCAAATGCCTCTTCTTCTTCGTCATCCATCTCTTCTTCTTCAGATGGAGTAAGTTGATACCCCTCCTCACCTTCCTCTAGATATGTCACTTCTTCTTGTTTCTCTTCCTCCATTGATGTATCATCACTGATCACCACAGGTGCGTTCAAGTTGTTGGTCGCAATCTCAGAGGTGCTTTCTTGTGCATTTTGTGATCTGGTTCTTTGTCCTATTCCTGATCTACTGCCTTCAGATTGTTTCCTTTTTCACCCGACAGTGGATTTGGGTTTCATAGAGGCCTTGATGTAGGTAAACACTACCTTTGACTTGTGTGGAGGCTGCAGATTTGTGGGTTTCACTTTCAATGTGTCAAACAGGTGTTGAAGGGGAAATCCATAGGATTTCCTCTCCCAGAAGTTACCTTTCTTTTTCAGGCCCTTTCTTGGTGCCATAATAGATAGATCAATTTCCTTTTGAATCTGTTCTACAATCTATTGATACAAATGTTTCCCAGTCAAATTTAGTACCTTCATAGATGATTGCCATTAGCTTGATCCGTAACTCGGTCAAGTTTTCCATCGAACCTTTCCTGCCTTCGATGTTCTTGATGATGACCGGTGCGAATTCGGCAAACGGAAGTTTGAGTGCTGGTCTAGGGAGGTTGTAGGTTTTGCTGTTTTTCTTGGGATTCTTGACTATTTCAGTCCATAAATTTTTTATGTCAATTTTGATGAACTTCACATTAGCCGGACCTATCACAGGTATATGTAAGAATCTATTGAGAAGACCAGGTGTAATGACTACTTCTTTTCCAAAGATTGATCTCTTTATGCAATCGATATCGCTTTCTTTGTCTGCCGCACAAATTTTGCATTTTTCCGCAATGCGCATCGATTTTCATAGCAAATTCGCTGATTGAGGGGTTTACGGGTCATTAACCCCAGATTTGAACAACAATCAACCAAGCGTTGAGCTTGTGCATCATTATCACAGAAAGAAAGATAGGGTTCCGGTTTGAAAAATGATCCAGTGATGATCAATTTTTCATAGAATCTTTCAGTGGGAGAGATTTTTGATGATGAGGCCATTTCTTGGAATTTGAGAGAAAGCTTTGATTTGCAAGAAAAGAAAATAGGGTTTATAATTTTACAAGGATGCGTAAAGAATTCTCAAAACCACAAGTCTTGTTTATATAGATGATTTGGGTAGTATGAACGTGGTTGAATATGGAAGGATTTTATGACATAATGGCATGATTTTATGTACATAAATCATGATATTCGAGTGTAGTGGGGGAAGTGGATTGTGGTAAGTAATGATAGATCCCGGGAATCGAGGCCTTTGTAACTCTAAAAATAATATGGTTACCTCCATGATTGTAAATTGATCTCCACATGTGTAATCTTCCATAGTATAATCCTCCATAACTTCCTTATTCTCCACATGTATGAAGTTGATTTGGTTCACACTTTAATTTGCCCATGACTCCAATCTTTATTTCGGTGGAGTGCCTTGGTGGTCACTTAGCCGGTGTAGTGAATTTTCATCGAGCTAGCCAGATGTAATCGTTCTCCTAACAATCGGTGAAGTTAAATTTGCCGAGAACAAGTGCCTTACCCGCTACATCTCCTCGTAATGGAAAAGGTTTAATCACCGTTAAGTCACATAATTGATTACTCTAGTTAGCCGCTCTTTGGTACTTAGTCAATTTCAATCATTCCCAACTCGCTTCTCAATATACTAAATCTTTCATGGCTAAGTGATTTAGTGAGGATGTCAGCTAGTTGATCTTCAGTGGGTATGTATCTTAGAATAACATCTCATTTTTCAACATGATCTCTGATAAAATGATGTCTTACATCAATATGCTTTGTTCTTGAGTGCAACACTAGATTTTCAGTAATGGATATTGCACTTGTGTTGTCACACATGATTGGAATTGTCTTCTCCTCCATTCCATAATCTCTTAGCTGTTGTCTAATCCATAGTACTTGTGCACAACAACTACCTGCTGTTATATATTCTGCCTCAGCTTTTGATGTAGATATGGAGTTTTGCTTTTTGCTAAACCATGAGACTAGTCTGGTGACTAGCATTTGGCATGTTCCAGATGTGCTTTTTCTATCTATTTTGCATCCAGCATAGTCAGATTCTGAATATGATATCAGCTTGAATCCTCCATCTTTGGATACCAAATTCCAACATTGATGGTGTTCTTCGTATTTGATTATTCTCTTGGTCGCTAGAAGATGTGATTCTTTTGGTTGAGCTTGAAATCTTGCATATACTCCTCTACACAAATGCTATATCAGTCTACTTGCGCTAGATATAGTATGGATCCAATGATTCTCTATACATTTTCTTCGATCAACATCTTTCCTCGCTTCATTTTTTCAAGAATGACTCTTACACACATTGGTGTATCTCATTGCCACTTGTGTCAATACCATACTTGTGTATTAAGTCTTTTGTGTACTTGGCTTGACTAATGAAAATACCATCATTCATTTGCTTCACTTGAAGGCCAAGAAAATAATGTAGTTCTCCCATCATGCTCATCCTGAAATTTGCTCTTCATCAGTTTGCAAATTTCTCACATAGATTTTCATCCTCTCGATCCAAAGATGATGTCATCAACATAGATTTGTACAAGCAATGTACTTGCTTTTCTTCTAATTTGAACAGAGTCTTATCTATAGTTCCCTTGTTGAATCCATTCTTGATCGTAAATTGTGAGTGTTTCATACCAATCTCTAGGTGCCTATTTGAGTCCATAAAGAGCCTTCTTGAGCTTGTATACTTTATCTACTTTTTTCTTTGTGTTGAAAGCCAGGAGGTTGTTCCACATATCCTTCTTCTTCCAAAAGTCCATTCAGAATGCACTTTTGACATCCATTTGATAGACTTTGAAGTCCTTGTATGCGCAAAGGGCTAGAAAGAGTCTAATTGCTTCCAATCTTGCTATCGGGTGCAAATGTCTCATCATAATCTATTCCTTCTTCTTGAGAGTAACCTTTTGCAACTAGCCTTGCTTTATTTCTGACAACTTTTCCTTGCTCATCCATCTTGTTTTTGTATACCCATTTTGTTCCAATGATGTTGGTCGTGTCAAACATCAACAACTTCCTGCACTCATTTCTTTCAAATTCATTTAGTTCCTCTTGTATGGCTATGATCCAGTCTGCATCTTGAATTGCATCATCGATTGTCTTGGGTTCCACTTGTGATAGAAAGCATGTTAGCATATGCTCCAGTTGTCTTCTGGTTCTAACTCCTATGTGAATGTTTCCAATGACTTGATCTTCAGGATGATCTCTTAGCCAATTGAGGTCGGGTTGAAGTTGTTCTTCACTTGGTGCTTCTACACCTTCAGGTTGTGCATGAGCTTCAAGTTCTGGTATTTCTTCTGTTGTATTGACATGTGGCTCATCTTGATTTTCAAAATGGTGATTCAGAATGGAAGCTGGTATGGTTGTATTTGTATATACTTCCCTTTGTGTTGCTTCTTCTTCTTGATCTTGAAGACTTTCACCATTTGTGTTTGGTTCATCAAAGACCACATGTATTGATTCTTCAATCACCAATGTTCTTTTGTTGAGTACTCTGAATGCTTTGCTGATGTCTGAATAACCCATAAAGATTGCTTCATCAGCCTTTTTATCAAAGGTATGCAACTGATTCCTGTTCAAAACAAAACATTTTGATCCAAACATATGCAAGTATGAGATATTAGGTTTTCTTCCATTCCATATTTCATATGGAGTCTTTCCATGATATTTGTTGATGATTGATCTGTTCTGTGTATAGCGTGATGTGTTTGCTGCTTTAGCCCAAAACCACTTTGGTAGGCATGCTTCTGCAATCATTGTTCTGACTGCTTCTTTGAGAGTTCTGTTTCTTCTTCCTGCTACACCATTTTGTTGGGGAGTTTCATGAGATAATTGACGTAACTCCATTTTTTCTACAATAGGCTCTGATAACTTCATTTAGAAATTATGTGCCTCTATCTCGATCCGATCTTGATAATCATTAGTTCTTTCTCATTTTGAATTCTTCTCAAGAAATCTGGCAGCTTCTTGAGTGTCTCTTTCTTCTTATTCATGAATATGGTCCAGGTGTATTTGAAGAAATCATCAACCACCACTAGAGTGTATTTCTTACCACTTACACTTACTGGTCTGACTGATCCAAACAAGTCCATATGTAAAGATGTAGAATTCTTGTTGTTGATTGGTAGGGCTTTGATTTGAAGAAGCTTTTGATTTCCTTTCCTTTATGGCATGCATCACGATGCTTTCTTTCTTGAATATGATCTCTCGGCCGGCCTTCAACTAACTTATTCTTTGATAATGTGTTGATGGTCTTGAAATTTAGATGATTTAATCTTCTATGCCAAATCCAAATTGGTTGATTGTTTATTTTTAAAACAAACATGTTTCTCGCTTTAGCAAGTTTCCAATCCACCACATACATGTTATCTTCTCTTCTTCCTCGCAAGAACAATCGTGTTGGTTTGGTTGTGAACCACCTTGCATCCTTCCTTGTTGAAGTGTATATTGTAGCCTTTGTCACAGCACTGACTTATGCTTAGCAGATTGAAATTTAGTCCCTTAACATATGCCATATTTTGAATCATCAAATTGTTCTTGAGCATTGTGCCTCCCATTAATTTTGCCAGGGTTTTCTTTGCCTCCAAAGGTGACTTTGGGTCCATCAAAAGCTTTAAAGTCAGTGAGCCATCCCTTGTTCCCTGTCATGCATTTGGAACATCCACGCCTATGTACTAGACATCCAACAAAACAAATTAATTAAGTTTAGGTACCCAACACTGCTTGGGTCCATACTTGTTAGCAAATATGCCTCCTATTGCAAGTGTATATCCAAATGATCTTCTTTTTGGATAATTAAAGTCATCAACTTCATATGTATAAGGCATGGCATAATAGCTTCTGATATTTCTATTGAAGGTATCCTGATACCTTTCTCTACTTTTTGGTGCATTTGCATCCTTTTTCACTTTACAATATGCAGTGGGAAACTTGTGTTCATGTTGCTTCATGTGTCTAGGAATATGCCTAGGTTGGCATTTCTTAAACACATGACGCGTGGCATGAACTAGTTTCTTCTTGTATTTTGGAGGTGCCACATTCCAATCATCCTCTGATGGATAAAGTATTCCTTTACCTTTCAGAAAGTCTTTGCTTTTGGTTGACTGGATTGATGGTTTAGTCCGCTGTTTCATTGCACTAGGTTTTGACTTCACCGGTACAGGATGAGTGATTGAAACTATGGTGTGTCCTTTTCTGAACTTTGGTCCATTGTTGGTCCTGGATTCAGAATTGTGTTGTCCATTGTTTTTAATCTCATCCTGACTGTTGTAGCCAAGACCAGATCTGGATCCAAATCTTTTTAAGGGTTTGTAAGCTGGTGCATTTAGTGGTGCAGTGGTGTTTTAAGCTACTAGGTGGATTTCCTTAGTCGATTCATTGGCGTTGGATGAGTTATCATCTACTGCTTTTTGATTAGGTGAGTATATATCCTTAGTAGCTAGTTCAAATTTTCAATTTGTCTAGTTGTTCCTTCAATCTTTTATTTTCTTTTCTTACATCCTTACGTTCCTTTTTCCAGAATTTCATGATTCATCTCGATTTCATCAAATTTAGTCATGAGATTTTGGACTAGGCCTGTTGGATCTAATGGGAGAATAGAAGATTGTGCAGTGTTAGATGTGGATGCATTTTATGAAGAGTAAGAACTAGATGTTACCTCAGTTTCATCAGATTCTTTGGCCATGAGACACAGACTTTCTTTCTGATTATCTGAGCTGTCACCTTCATCTTCATCTAATTCTTTGGTCATGAGACATACACATGCTTTCTCATTGTCTGAGCTGTCTTATTCATCGCTATTATCTGAGTCATTGTCAGATGATTCTTCATTCTTTTCACTGCTAGATTCAACCTTGAGTGCTTTCTTACCTTTTCTCTTTTCAGATGCTTTGTACTTCTTCTTTTCCTCATCTTTATTATTTTCTTCGGGGCAATCAGCCTTGAAGTGACCTTTCTTGTTGTAGTTGAAACATCTGTATTCATCATCTATTTTCTTCATGCCTTTGTTTGAGCTTGACCTCTTGTTTGATGATGAGTTTCCTTTGAATGGGTTCTTTTTGCTAAACCTATCAAAACGTTTAACTAATAAAGCTACCTGTTCTTTGAGCTCTAGTCTCTCTTTGCTGATACAATCGGCAAAGTTGCTTTGCTGTGGTGCTATCAGTGCACTGGCTTTTTGTGTCTCTGTCGGAGCACCATCTTCACCGTTCAACTCTAATTCATGAGCCTTTAGTTGGGACATCAGAGTCAGGGTGTCAGTGTTTGCAAGATTTGTTGTTCCTCTGATTACTGATGTTATGATCTTTCATCTTTCAGGTAAGCCTCTCAAGATTTTTAAGCACACTTCTTTCTAAGGATATGTGTGTCCATGTTGTAGTAGTTCACGGATGATGCTTGAGAATCTGTTGTCCATTTGCTCAATGGATTCACCAGCCTTCATTTTGAAGTTCTCAAATTTCTTTTGCAAATGTATAATTTGTTTTCTTTAACTACTTCGATCCTTCATTTATCATCGCTAGTTTGTCCCACATCTCCTTTGTTGTTTTGCAATCTTTGATTCTCATGAACATGTTGCTATCCAGGGTCTTCAAGATCTTATCTTTTGCAACAAAGTCCAGATTTGCTCTTCTCATATCATCCTCGGTCCAATCTTTCTTGGGTTTATCCACTTCTTTTCCTTGATCTACTTCTGTGGTTATCACAGTTATGATCATGATTGGTCCATCATTAATTACATCCATCATCTCCTCATGAGTTGCTGCAAGATGAGATAACATTCTTATTTTATATTCATCAAAGTTGTTAACATTGAAAACAGGTACTTTTGACATAAAGTTTGAGGAATCCATAAGTATAAATTAGAGATATTTATGTATATGAGTAGAAAGCACAGATTTGAAAATTACTCTGAAAATGTGTGATCTCCTTGTTACCAGAAATTAGATCTGAACAGCATATGATACTAGGAACACTGCTCCGATACCAATTGTTGGTCCTAGAGAATGGTAAAACTATAGTAAGAGGGGGCTGAATGACTATAGTGGAGTTTCAAAACTTTTCTTGTTTTTAAAAGCTTTTGGGCAAATGGATAAGTCCCTTCTTACTATGTTGTTTCAAAGTAGTTTAGGCAATCATGTATATAGGATATAATATAAGTAATTAAATGAATGCAGTAAGGTAAATTGCAGAAAGTAAATTGACACAAGGCTTATAGTGGTTCAGGGTGGGGTAATCCCTTAATCCACTCTTCTCCTATGATGATTGGAGGAATTCACTATTGTTTTTACAGATACAATAGTACGATTGTCCTTGACTTCACAAGCTTCACAATCTACAAGACTATCACTCCTTTCTCGCAATGACTTCATGACTCGAGTCTCTTTCATCGCTCCTTGGGATCAAATCCTTCAAAGAAATATCACAAACACAACTCCTTCTCGATGGCTCTGATTCAGTTGCTTGATTGATTTGAATTGGATTCACAAACTTGTTGATCAATCTCAATGCTTGATGTTGAAATGTGGCTCTCAGTTTTTAGTTGATCACTGGATATTTCTTTTTCACACAGATAGAAAGCTTTTCACATTGACAGAGTTTTTGCTCAGTTTTATGATCGTTCTTCTTCACTTTTCTTTTTCTATCAATGTCTTCTATTTATAGCCTTGGTAATCCTTGATTTGAATTTTTGTCCGTTGGCTATATTAATGAGGGAATAATCCTTGATTTTATTCTTGATTCCCCTAATTGTATTCTCCTTGATTTTAGTGATCGGACTTTTCTTCAAACATTTATCGAAAAAATCCATACTTGATTGATCTTCTATTGATTGTGTATTTAATTCTTGATCCTCTGAATCTTCATCATATTTCAAAATCGATTAGAGCATAATAAAATGTTCCTAACACATAGGTTTTCTATCTCATTAGAGCAAACCTTGTAATATGGAGTTTGTTTGAGGTCTTGAATAAGTCCTCTGGCCGATTCTATTTCCGAGGTCTTACCACTAGCATTATGGTTATGTCTATTGTTTCTAGCAGTAGGGGCAGGATTATTCCAATCTTCATCAGCAGGGAATAATCTACCTTTCCCTCTGAGATAAGTATCCTTAGAATGATTAACATTTTTAGGTTTAGGATTCTTATCCTTGGAATATTTCTGATTTTTGCCTTTTAGTGGTCCAGTAGACTTGGCAGCAGGTCTGGCAATCGTAGGTCTAGAAGGTACATCAGTCATACTCTTGGATTTATTCTTTTTGTTAAGTGATGTTCACCTTTTTGACTTCTGATTTTTCTTCCTTGAATTCTTCTCAGTAGGCTTCACTGCCTCAGCAACCTTTTTGAGAGTTGGATCTTGTGTAGGCACAAACTCAGGACCAATTATGGTACTAGGTTCAGTAACCTTACTGGATCCACTTTTATTCGATTGTTGAGTTCCAAAGCCAAGGCCTGTTCTATCACCATAAGGCTTTCCAGATTGGAATGCAGTGGTGGAACTAGATTGTTCAATGAGATTCAAAGATCTCATCAATGTACAAAGAGCTTATCTTGATTTTGCTCAAAATCATTTTCCTTACCTTTGAGAGTTCTTAATTCAGCTTTTAACATTTCAACTTCTGCTTGAAGAGCTTCTTTTCAGCCTTCACAATCTCATAATATTGGACATATATTAAGTTTTAATGATGAGTGCCAGACTAGCTATTATAGAGCAAAGGCAAAAAGATGTCTACATCAAATGTATAGGCTTATTAGAGTTTGATCTTTGGATAGGTTTGATCAAACAAGCATTGTAAAAGGTCAGTAGTATGTACAGGGACAGAAAGTAAGTCAAGATGGGGACAAATCTGAAACGGCTATGTTTGAATTTCAAACATAAGTCATAGGATTCCCACCTATAAATAGAGGACTCCTGATTCAGATATAGGTGATGAAAAACAACAATCACTCTTAGGCTGTCAAGTTTATTTTCAAGAAATTCACCCTGCTGACATTACTGAGCTTAAAGCTACTGATCCAGTATATTCTTCAAATGTAACCTGCTATCAAGTTACATCAAGTTTACACACTTGAAGACATCAAGTCACGATCATTTCATCCTGATCAAGTCACCAATCTGAATCACTTACTTGATTCAAACTTTCTTTTACAAGAAACCTCTTTAAAGACAGAGAAGCACTTATGTGTCAAGAATCGTTGTTTGTGGTAGAGCTGGTGAAGAGGCAATCCTACCCTTCAAGGACCAAAGTGGAATACTTAGAAGCCGGAATCCTACCTGCTTCAAATATTCAGGCTTTGTGAAGCCATAGTTATTGGTGAAGGACATACAACTTAGGTATTTTTGTAATCGCCTCAAAGATCTCTAATGAATTACCTCCAACATCACAGGAGAAGAGTGGACTAACAGATTACACCACCTGGAACCACTATAAAATTTCCTACTTACTTACTTTCATTTAGTATATTAAGCACATCAACCTCACAAACTAGCAACCTGAATCACACACTTACACTAATGAGTATCTAATACTAGGTATCATACATTAACAACAAGTAATAAGGCTTAATTTGAATATATTTTGTCGCAACAAATTCAAAGAAAATCAATAGTCAAGAGACTCATCGAGCAACAAAGATGCTCTCGAACTTGTTTAGTTTGTTAACTCCAAAACTTTTAAGGGTTAAGTTTATTCACCCCCCATCTAACCTTAACCAAAGCCTTTTCAAGGGACCAACAATTGGTATCAGAGCGGTGCTTCTATTCTGAAGTAATCCTACTTGTTGTGCTTGTGAAAATACTTTGAAAACTTTTTCAAGTATCTGATTTTCAAAGCTTTGCGTCATGGATAACAACCAAAGATGCTAGAACAATGTTGATGTGTTCTTTAGATCATTTTGATTAGTATAAACGTTGTATGCAGGATTTTCTAGCTGCAACACATGATGAAATGATGGATGTGTCGATGATGGACCACCGGAGGTTACTAAGTAAGTAACGTTGAGAAGTGAAACTCAGATGTTCCAAACCCAAAAAGAGAGTGGAATGTTGAAGATAGAAAGAGAGAAAACCTCAACAATATTGCTATTGATATTATATACGTAACCTTGGATAGCAATATGTACATGAAAGTGAAAGATTGCAAGATCGCAAAAGGAACTTTAGGACAAGTTACAATTAATCTGTGAAGGCACTCGATGCTATCAAGAAAAACAAGATCAAGTGTAGCCAAAAATAAGTTTCAAGATTTCAAAATGAAACCAAATGAAACTATTGAACAAATGGAGTCAAGATTCAATGCTATCATGGATGAACTCACTCTACTGAGTGTAAACTACTCAAAAGAAGAAATCAATTCAAAAATCCTAGAAGCCCAACCTGCAAAAGAAGTTTGGGAGATAAAGGTGACTGCCATAGAAGAAATGAGAAGTCTACATGAAGAGGACACCTTCAAATTATTTTCAAATCTCAAGGCTTATGAATTCAGTAAGAAACTTGCACCTGAGACTGAAAAAGGAAGAACCAAAGACAACTACATTGGCTGCCACACATCAATAAGAATCATCAGGAGCTCAAGATGATCTACTAGATGAGATACAAGAGCAAATTGCCCTACTGAGCAAGAAGATCAGAATGATGAAAACTAGAAGGGGTTCTCCAAGGAATTTCACAAAGAAATCAAGTGAAAAGAAAAAGGAAGAATCCAAGAAAGACAATGATTACTTGTGCTTTCAATGCAAGAAACCCGGACACTTCAAACCTAAATGTCCTAAACTAAAACATAAAAAGAAACCTGATTATCTGTGCTTCAACTGTAAGAAACCTGGACATTTCAGACCTGATTGTCCAGACCTACTGAAGAACAAGAATCAGCAAAGAAGACATGGCAAGAAAGCAATGGTTGCTGATGATGAATCAGGATATGAAGTTGAATTAGAAAAAAGAAATGAATCCGATGATACTGCACTTGTTGCTGATATGGATGATTATGCATTAATGGTAAATATGGATGAAACAGAGGAGGTATATAATTCTGTATCTATAAATACTCCTGCTGACAGTGATTGTGAATCTACTTGTGGTTCAAATCCTAAAAATTCTGACAATGAAGAAACTTTGGATGCCATCCATAATCAATCGAGGAAAATACAATCTGGTTATGAGATTGTGAAGATCGAAAAGAAGCTCTTCAAACGAAGTTGAAAGGTTAAAAGTCAATTAAGAATTCTCAAGAGAAAGGAAAAGAGTTTGGAAAGAATCAACATAAGTCTGCTTGTATATTCAAGAGTCTAGCTGAATCGAATCCGAACAATCTTGTTCCACCATCGCATTCAAATCGGCAAGCCTTATGGTGATAGAACAGCCTTGTATTTGGAACTCAACAATCTAATAAGAGTGGATCCAAAGAAAGTTATCGAACCTAGTACCATAATTGGTCCTAAGTTTGTACTCTACACAAGATCCAATCGCCAAAAGGTTCTTTGAGGCGTTGAAACCTACTGAGAATGCTTCAAAGAGGCAAAATCAGAAGTCAAAAAGGACATCAGTACCTAACAAAAGGGGTAAATCCAATGGTAGGACTGTTGGACCTTCTAGACCTGCTGATAGCAGACATGCTCCCAAGTCTGCTGGACCACAAAAGGGTAAAAATCAGAAATATTTCAAGGATAATAATCCTAAACCAAAAATGTTATTCATTCTCGGGATACTTATCTCGTGGGGAAAGGTATATTGTTCCTCGTTGATGAAGATTGGAATATTCCCGCCTCTCTTGCTAGAAACAACAGTATAACCATATCTAGCGTAAAACCTCAAAGAATGGACTCAAGCAGAGGACTTATACAAGACCTCAAAGGGGACCTCTCAAGACTCCATATTATAGGGCGGCTCTATGAGACAAAGAAACCTATGGTTATGCTAGTGCTTCTAACAATAGAAATCACTCCAAACAAAGATTACATACCGAAAGGCCGTAAAGCATATGTGAGTCCAACACAACCAAATGTTAGACCTTATGGATGTGTAGAATACATGTATGAACAAAAGTCTAACACTTTTCAAAGAAGACCTTATGGAAATTTGCCAAGGGTCATGCTTACCACTGACCACTATGGACCCAAACAGTTTTGGGTACCTAAAATACATTAACTTTGTTTTGTAGGGTGTCTGGTACTTTGACAGTGGGTGTTCCAGACATATGACAAAGAATAAGCACTGTTTGACAAACTATGCGTAAAAGGATGGTCCAAGAGTGAATTTTGGCAAAAAGAACACACCAGGATACACAAGAGGATGTGGTACACTAGTGAGGAATGGATTAACTATCAGGAATGTTGCATTTGTGGAAGGACTAGACTACAACCTACTGAGCATTGGACAGTTTTGTGACATGGGTTACAAGGTCACTTCTGACAAAGGCTACTGTGTTGTCATTAGTGAAAGAGGTGATCAAGTTGTGTTGGCTGGAAGAAGACAACAAAACATGTATGTTGTGGATTGGTCTACTGCTATTTCAGAGACATGCCTGATTATGCATACCAAGTCTGAACTAAATTGGTTATGGCATAAGAAGTTGAATCATCTAAACATTGATGATATAAATCAGTTGGTGAAAAAGAAGTTGGTGATTGGTTTGCCTGAGATCACATTCCAATAGGATGCTCTATATGATGCATGTCAGCAAGTTAAACAAACAAAGTCAAGCTTCAAGTCAAAAACTAAGCAATCAACAAAAAGAGTTTTGGAGCTGATGCACATGGATCTATTTGGACCAGTAACACCAACAAGTGTAACAGGAAAGAAGTACACTCTGGTATTTTTGGATGAATATTCAAGATACACTTAGATAATTTTCATGAAAAATAAAAGCTAAACACTTCAAAAGATGCCTGAACTTTTGAAGAGATTGCAAAATGAGAAAATTTTGACAGTATTGAAGATCATATCAGACAAGGGTACTGAATTTCTCACGAACGTCATAAGAGAATATTGTGAGCAAAATGGTGTGCTACACCAATTAGATGCTGCTGGTACACCTCAGCAAAATGGGGTTGCTGAGAGAAGAAACAGAACTTTGAAAGAAGTAGGAAGGACTATGATTTGTGAAGCATTATTACCTGAAAGATATTGGGCTGAAGCAATCAATACAGCATGCTATGCACAAAACATGACCTCAATGAAACAAGAAGTCAAAGACACCTTATGAGATTTGGAATGGAAGGAAACCTAATATATCTTATTTCCATCCATTTGGAAGCAAATGTTTTATACTAAATCTTAAGGAGCAATTGAAGACATTCCAACCAAAATCAGATGAAGGAATCTTCTTGGGATATTCTTCTCAAAGAAGGCATTCAGTCTTACCAATAAAAAGACAACTGAAACATAAAGAATCAATACATGTGGTATTTGATGAGCCTAAGTTTATTTGGAATGGAAGATGAAGAGTCGAACTCACTAAGAATCCTCAAGTCACCGTTCTTGAATGTATTGATGTTTTGGAAAGGATAAATGACTTAAAGATTTTTGACTCGCCACAAGAACTCACATTGGCAACACTTCTGATCCAACAACTGAAGAAGTTCAAGGATCTGCTGAACCCCCTACTGAAGCAACAGCAGACCCTACTTAAGATGATGTTACTGAGAATCAAACTAACCAAAATCTACAATGGTTAAGGGACCACCCTGCTGAGCAAGTTATTGGCAATATACAGCAAGGTGTAAGGACAAGAAGACAACTAGAAGCAATGTTCACTTGTTTTCTATCTCAAATAGAACCTAAAGTTATTGAAGAAGCTATTTTAGATCCAGATTGGATAGTTGCTACGCAAAAGGAACTGAATGAATTTGAAAGAAATCAAGTTTGGACACTGGTGGAAAGGCTTGTCCATGAAAATATAATTGGAACTAAATGGGTATACATAAATAATTGGATGAATCTGGTACCATTGTAAGGAATAAGGCCAGACTAGTTGCAAAAGGCTATTCTCAAGCAGAAGGAATAGGTTTTGATGAGACATATGCCCCGGTTGCAAGATTGGAAGCTATAAGATTATTCTTGGCATATGCTGCTCAAAAAACTTCAAAGTATACCAGATGGATGTCAAGAGTGCATTTCTGAATGGCATTCTACAAGAAGAGGTTTATGTTCAGCAACCTCCTGGTTTTGAAGTTAAAGATCAGGAAAATAAAGTGTACAGACTTAACAAGGCACTTTATGGTTTGAAACAAGCACCAAGAGCATGGTATGAAACCCTATCTCAATTCTTGGTGGACAATGGTTTTACCAAAAGTACCATTGACAAGACACTTTTCAGAATCAATGATGGAGACAAAGACTGGCCTTGCACATTTTATGTTGATGACATAATTTTTGGTTCTGAAAATGAACTGCTATGTGAAAAGTTTGCTAATCTCAAGAAAAGCAAGTTCCAAATGAGTATGATGGGAGAAATGAACTATTTCTTAGGATTACAAGTCAAACAAATTAAAGATGGAATCTTCATTCATCAAACAAAATATACCAAGGAGTTACTGAAGAAGTTAGGTATGGAAAATAGAACTAAATTGTCAACTCCTATGAGTACCAACATTAGATTCGATGAAGACAAAGAAGGCAAAGAAGTTGATCGACTATATATAGAAGGATGATAGGCAATCTGTTTGACTCTCTACTACCAAAGCAGACATGATATATCCTTTGCTGTAGGTGTTTGTGCAAGATTTCAATCAAAACCAAAGGAGAGTCACCTAGCCGTAGTCAGAAGGATCCTAGAATATCTAAAAGAGACCTTGGGAGTAGGGATATGGTATTCAAAAGATGGAAGCTTCAAAGTTATATCCTACTCAGATTCTGATTATGCTGGATGCAAGATTGATAGAAAAAGCACCACAGGAACCTGTCAGTTGATGGGAAATAGACTGGTTTATTGGTTCAGTAAGAAACAGAATTCAATATCAACTTCCATTGCCGGAAAGTTTGAATACATTGCTACTGGAAGTTGCTGTGCACAAATACTTTGGTAAAGACAACAGTTAAGGGATTATGGAATTGAAGAAAGAGAAATTTCTATAATGTGTGACAACCCAAGTGCAATTGCAATCACATAAAATCATGTTTTGCACTCAAGAACCAAGCATATTGATGTGAGACATCACTTTATAAGAGATCATGTTGAAAAGAAAGATGTGGTGGTTCTTTACATCCCTACTGAAGATCAAGTTGCTGATATTTTTACTAAGCCATTGGATAGTGTTAAGGGTGAAATTTATGATTTATATGACGTTATTCCCGTAACAATATCCTTGGTATTTTAGTACTTTTTATAGAAAAGTGTTGGTTTTATCGAATTATTGAGTAAAGGAGTTTTAAATGTGTTTAAGTGCAAAATCGAGATATTTACGTGATTTTATCGGTGTTTTATGTTTATTCGTATGATGTTACATTTTGCATGTTTCTATCATGTTGTTAGATACGTTTTCATGATGAGTAAGGAGCTTAAACGATGATCACATGAAGATGGAAGAGTTGAAAGATGTTTAAGTGAAGAATCATTGAAGAAACCGGAACCAGGCACTTCATGGGAATTTTGTCCACACTTGTAGGCACTTTCAGGAAAGTTGTCTTGATGAAAGTTGTAGAGGATTGAAATAGCTTTCAACGCATGTTGAATCACCTCATTCGAGCCCTAGAAGTGAAGTTATGAGCAAAATACTGAGCTGAGTAGTGGACGGGCGTCCATAAAAGTGAATCGGCGTCCGTAATCGTAATTTACATTCGAGAGTTCAGACGCGTACTGAACGAGCGTTCATTCTCCGTTCATAGAGGCTGGACGAGCGTCCAAGCTAGTGGACGGGCGTCCACGGCACCGACTCAGCAGAACCGACCTAAAAATCTATAAATAGGCGCGATTTCCCAAACCCTAAACACACAATTTTCGAACCCTAAACCCTAGGGGCAGCTTGGCTGCGTTTTTCCTTCAGTTTTTCTCTAGTTTTATGCACTTAAACTCTAGATTAGATTAGATAATTTCATGTACTTTTATTCATCAATTCGAGTTGTCAAGAAGATGCTAAGAGGCTAAACCCTCTTCGAACAAGCGTTGTGAAGCCTTCCTTCAACCATTCAGTTTTGATTCGTGATTAATCTGTGAGTATCTATTTCAAGTTCGTTTCTTTTATCATGTTTTGTATGTTTTATTGCATGTTTAATCGAAAGATGCTTGCTTTGATGATTGGTTATGTGATGAGAGTCATGTCAACCCTAGATCACCATGATAAAAGAATAGATCTTCGATCTAACTAAAACGAGAGTTATTAGATTGATTTTCTAGATTAGAAATTGAAAGATTTCACGCCTAGGTTAGAAAGACGTAATCTTTAACATCGAAAGATAAAAGATTAGAAAACGAACTCGCCTACTTAGAGTAGGAGTTTATGCCTTTGATTAGGTGAATCACGACTTGAGTAGAGATCACGAATTAATCCGAGTTAGAATTGAATGTTGATAGGATAGGTGGATCAATTGCTTGTTAGCTCGTTATAATTTAATTTAATCCTTAAAACTTGAATTGTTTAGCTTTAGTTTACTTTTCTGTACTTTAGTTTAGTTTAGTTTAGTTTTTATCGCTTTCAATCTTGCCTAGCATTGGAGCAATCCTCTGTCTAGTTACTTTTTCTGCATATTTGTTTAGGTTAGTTATTCGTTTAGGTTAGATTCGTGACATAGTTAGTTTAAAGCAAAACTAGGATTCACAATACCTAGTTCCCCGTAAGATCGACCCGGCATTAGCCTCCATACTACGATCCTTGCACTTGAGGTTAACCGGTTTATTACTTGTTGTTTTGTATTGATAAAATCCGGGACAAGTTTTTGGCGCCGTTGCCGGGGAACCGGACGGTTGCCTAGTTTTTTGTTTTTGTAGTTTTTTTTTTTTTTTTTTTTTTTTTTTTCTGTTTTTAGTTTATGTTTTATATTGTTTTATGTTTTAGTTAGGGTTTTTAATTGTTTTATTTCTTCCCAGTAGTTTGTAGTTTTTAATATTAGTTGTTTTCATAATCAGTTCGGTTTTTCTGCTAGTTCTTCAAAATTAGGTTTCAAGTTTTTTCTTCTAGTTTATAGTTGTATTTTCAGCCGTGTTCTTAACTAGGGTTTTTCATATTAGGATTTCCTTGTTACTAGTTAGGTTAGTTAGGGTTTACTTAGTTAGGTTTTTAGTTAGTTATTAGTTAGGGCTCACCTACCTCTTCTGAACTTCTTTTCTTGTGATTAGTTTAGTTTTTCTTGTTCCTGTCTGTCCTTCTGTTTCTTCTTACCTCTCATTCTTTCTCGCATATCGCTTTCGCTCGCTTTCAATTTTTCCTCTGATGGACGGACGTCCGAGCTATTGGACGCCCGTCCACCGAAGAAAATTCAATCCTGTTTCGTTTTGACCCCTTGAACGAACGTCCATCTTCTTGGACGCCCGTCCAAAGGAATTCTGAAAAATCGGACGAGCGTTCATATTTTGAACGCCCATCCATTTTGAAAACCAGGCAGACGCTCGTTCATATTTTTGGACGCCCGTCCGTCTGTTTCTCTCTTTCTCTTCTCTTTCTTTTTCCTAGGTCTTGATATTAGTTTTAGGTTTTAATCTTTTAGTTAGATTCTTAGGTTTCTTTTTTAAGTAGTTTAGGTTTTTAATTTAGTAGTTTTTAGGTTTTGTTCAATTGAGTTGGGTTTCGGTTTATGCAAACTCAAGTCGGCGGGCCATTACTATTTTCACTGACTCGAGCGGACCATAGTCCGACCTAATAGGCGGAAACTTCGCTTTTACCGATCCTTCGGACGAAGGAAGTTCAGCCTACCAAGAAATTGAACGAAAGTTGATAAAAGAGATCAAGAAATAGTAATTATGGCGGCCGAGGATAGACGGACATTGGCGCACTCACGCCATGCTTGGTGCAAGAATCGCCAACCCGCTATCGCCTTACCACCCATCACCGCACAAACCTTCGAACTCAAACCCGGTCTCATTCGAGATGATGCAAGATGCATCAATGTTTCACGGGTTCCTTCGAAAATCTCACACACACGCATACACATTCCTGGAGATATGTGGTACGACACGCATTCAAGGTGTGAGTGAGGATGTGATTAAACTTACATCAAGCTCCATTCTCTTTGAAGGAGAAGCTAAAGAGTGGTATAGCTCTCTCCCTACGGAATCCATTACCGCCTGGGCTGCATTGGAGAAAGAATTTTTAAGTCAATACTTTCCACCGCCAAGACAAATGAAGGTTTAAAGGAAATATACAATTTTTATCAAACGGAAATGAATCTTTCTTTGAGGCATGGAAGAGATTTAAGGCTCTTCTTCAGTAAATGCCCCCACCATGGGTTAGACTTGCAGAGCAAGTCAATACCTTTCAGCGGATTGACCAAGCTCACCAAGGGCATGGTCAATAGTTCATCAGTGGGGCTTTCCCGAGAGAACGCCTCAAGAGGGGTGGGCATTGTTCGAAGACATTGCCAAATATAATTATGCCCCCTCCTTTCAAGCTGTTCAGGCACCACCACCTCCTCCTAGGATCGAGGAGGTGAAAATGCAGAACGAGATTTCCATGCTGAAGCAGCAGCTGGCTACGCTTACCACGTCTCCAAATCCGAGTTATCAGACTCCTTCATTTTTACAGAACTCTCAAGTTCAGATCGCGAATTGTTCTCGACCGCCACATGGTTGGCCAAAGTCAATTCATGCCCCCAATTCTTATCAAGTCAATGCCGTCCGTAATCATGGACGCGACAACCAAGTCGCATGCCAGGTATGTGACGATATGGGGCATACTGCTCGCTTCTGTCCTATGATTGGACAGAACGCTGAAATCAATGCCTTCAATGGCCAGCCAAATCAAAGGTTTGGTAATCAATTCACTGGCCAAGGCAACTTTCGAAACCAGGGTTTCCACCCAAATCAAAATCTAAATTCGAATTTCAATCAAAATTTCAATCAAAACTCGAATTTCAATCGAAACCCTAGTTTTAATCAGAACCCGAACTTGAATTCTTCCAATCCAAATCAAAGGTTAAATCAAAGTTGGCCTAACAATCCAAATCCTGCATTTCAAAGTCGGTCCAAACTAACCTTTCTCTCAAAACATTCGTAACTCTCAAGGTCCATCTCACGTTGATGATCCGAAGCTAGATTGACTCCTATCGTAAGGAGCCAAGGAGCAGAACAATAACTTCCGAGAGGAGCAAAATAATAATATCCAGCTTGTTGATGAATTCGATCAAGCACCTTGAGAAGCAAATGGTCGACCAAAGAAGCTTCTAGACCATCGTAAGGCGGATGCCAAACTCCACGGAGAGAAATCCCAAAGGTGGTCATGTAGCTCATACTGAATTGAATCTTGGCCAATGCACTGACTTGGTTCCTTCACTTCCATACGGTGGAGGAGAGGCCAGTGCAATGAACTTAAGAAGTGGTACTCAATCGATTGGTCCCCTAACCAGGAAACCACTAGCCCCTCCCGCCATGATGATAAGGCGGAGGGGAAGTCGAGCACCCATCATCCCCTTGGCTACAAGCGTACTCAGTGGTGATCCCCGAGAGGTGTGTGAGTTTGAAAGACATCGTGTGGCTGATCCCTCGATAGGTGAAAAAGAATTGAGATTCCTCGAGTGGTCGATCCCTTGAGGAATGAAGAATCAATTAAGAATCCTCGGTGGTGATCCCCGAGGAGTGATGAATCAAATGATCGCCGGTGGCGATCCTCGACTAATAAAAAAGAATGATAAGACGGTGAGGTGGAAAGATGTGGAAGACAAAGCGCTTAGTTCGTCCTCAAGAAAGTATTTTCCAATGATGATTTGAAAAAGCTTCCATTTCCACCGAGAAAGAGCAACATCCCATTGCATGAAGATAAGAAGTACGGAAAGGTGCTTAATCTGCTGAAAAATACTCAGGTTAATCTTCCACTCTCAGAGGTCTTGGTCGAGATGCCTAAGTATACAAAATTCATCAAGGATGTTGTGTCTTCGAAAAAGAAGTTAGCAGAAATGGATCAGGCAATTGGTGAGGATTGTTCAATGATCAATTATCCGCACTTACCAATCAAAAGAGGTGACCCCGGAAAATTCGTGCTCACATTGCGGATGGGAGGCTTAGTCTTTCCAAATACTTTATGTGACTTGGGTGCATCCATCACCGATGCCATTGTCTCAGTGTGAGCAAATGGGTTTACAAAGTCTTCTAGAACCCACTTCCATGAACCTTCGATTCGCGATAGATCTTCTAAGAAAGCTTCAGGATTCTCGAAGACATTTTAATCCAGATCGATAGATTTACCTTTCCTGTTGATTGGTACGCCTTAGATATGGGAAAAGATGAGAAAGTCCCCTGATTCTTGGGAGACCTTTCCTATCCACGCCTAGGGCCCTCATCGATTGTGATGGTGGGCAAGTAACTATTCGAGTTGGTGACCAAGGGGTGAGCTATAGTGTCTCTAAATCCATTCAAGTACCCTCCGGTTCTCCAACCGGCTTTTCTATTGAGGAGTCATTTAATGACTTCAATGACTGTATGGACGAGCAAGTCAAGGTCGTGGAAGCGGAATATGAGCGATTGATCGATAATCCGAATAGTCATGGTATGGTTAATCTAGACCAGCTTAGCAAATGATTTTGAGGATGAGCTAAGAGAAGAAGCCTTGGCGATGGGACCACTAAGTAAGCTCTCGGCGATGTTGAGTTGAAGAGTGGCGATCTTAAATCAAGTCTAGAGGATCCTCCCGTAGATTTGGTGCTCAAGCCGTTACTAAACATCTTAAGTATGTGTTTTTAAGAGAAGGTGACAAGCTTCCTTTGATCATCTCTCACAAGCTATCTCGTATAGAAGAGCTTAAATTGTTAAGCGTCTTGCGCAAAAATGAGAAAGCCTTTGGATGGCAAGTGGGAGATATCAAAGGAATATCTCCTGACATCCGCATGCACAAGATCAAGACTAGTGAGGGTGCTAAATGTGTAAGACACCCCAAAAGAAGGCTCAACCTCACATGCAAGAAGTAGTCAAGAAGGAAATCATTAAGCTTCTAGATATGGGTATCATATACGCCATTGCTGATAGTGAGTGGGTGTCCCCGACTCAGGTAGTCCCCAAAAAAGGGGGAATTACTATTGAGAAGAATGAGAAGGGAGAGGAGATAGCATTGAGGCTCACATCGGATACAGAGTATGTATCGATTATCGAAAGCTCAATGAGGTCACACTGAAAGATCATTTCCCCTTCCATTCATTGACCAGATGGTTGAGCGTCTGGCGGGGCACGCATTCTACTGCTTCCTGGATGGATATTCAGGATACTTCCAGATACCCATCGATCCTGTTGACCAAGAGAAGACCACTTTCACCTGCCCCTATGGTACATTCGCCTACAGACGGATGCCATTTGGTCTCTGTAATGCCCCAGCCACCTTTCAAAGGTGTATGATGGCAATCTTTGACGGGCTAGTTGAAAAGTGCATGGAGATTTTTATGGATGACTTCTCGGTCTTTGGTCACTCCTTCGATGATTGCCTCGATAATCTTGATCGGGTGTTGTCAAGATGTGTGAAAAGGACTTAGTGCTTAATTGGGAAAAATGCCATTTCATGGTAGATGAAGGTATAGTCCTTGGCCACAAAGTGTCCGCCAAAGGTATAAGAAGTAGATAGGGCCAAGGTAGAAGCTATTGAGAAGATGAGTTATCCTAAGAATGTTCGGGAAGTCCGAGGTTTTCTCGACATGTGGCTTCTATAGAGGTTCATCCAGACTTTTCAAGGATCGCCAAGCCCTGCCTACCTTACTAAAAGAAGACGTTACTTTTGATTTTGATGATAGTTGCAAGCACGCGTTTGAGGAGCTCAAAATTGTCCGATCTCTGCTCCAATTCTTATTTCACCTCGATGGAACTTGCCTTTGAGCTTATGTGCGATGCATCCAACTATGTTTGTTGGTGCGCCTTAGGACAAATAATCGAAGGAAAGTTCCACCTATCTATTACGCCACCACACGCTGAATCCTTCGCAAGTTAACTATACGACTACCGAAAAGGAATTATTGGCCGTAGTGTTTGCTATGGACAAGTTCCGTAGTTACTTGTTAGGTGCTCAAGTGATCGTGTGGACTGATCACGCTGCTTTGCGGTATCTGATGACTAAAAAGGATGCTAAACCGCGCCTACTGCGTTGGATACTGACCCTACAAGAGTTTGACGTTCAAATCAAAGACAAGAAGGCAGTGAGAATGTAGTAGCGGATCATGTGTCTAGGATGTTAAATGAGGAAAAGAATGAACCAGATGATATAGATCTTTACTTTCCTCTAGAAAACATCATGTTGATCGATGGCCGTTCTCCTGATGTTCCTTGGTACTCCTCCATTGTGAACTACCTTCATGCCAAATACCTTGATCCTGAAATGTCTTATCAAGAGAAGAAGAAGTTCTTCTCTCGATATGAAATATTTCGCTTTGGGATGAACCTTACCTTTTCAAGATTTGCAAAGATGGTTTGGTTTGAGGAGGTATGTTCCCGAATCTGAGCAACGCGATATAATCGAAAGCAATGCCATAGTGGACCCACAGTGGTCACTTTGGTCCTTGGAAAACAGATTGCGAAGATCTTTCAATCCGGTTTTTATTGGCCAACGATCTTTAAAGACACGAAGCTTTCAGAAAGCTTGTGATCGTTGTCAAAGAACCGAGCTTTGACAAGGCGATTTGACATGCCTTTGAAACCCATCCTTGAATGCGAAGTCTTTGATGTTTGGGGCATCGATTTTATGGGACCATTCCCATCATCTTGTGGCAACAAATACATCTTAGTCTGCGTTGACTATGTTTCGAAATGGGTGGAGGCAATAGCCACTTCTCACAATGATCATAAAACGGTCATGAAATTCCTTAAGAAGAATATCTTTGTGAGGTTTGGATGTCCACGTGCCTTGATAAGTGATGATGGGACACATTTTTGTAACCGACCCTTGGAGAAAGTCCTCGAGAAGTATGGTGTTCACCATAAAATCGGCACACCATATCATCCGATGACTAGTGGTCGTTGAGCGAAGCAACCGTGAGTCTTAAGAAAATCTGGAGAAGACGGTGAATAGTCATAGAAAAGACTGAGTCTCAAGTTGGACGATGTACTTTGGGCATATAGGACCGCCTATAAGACCCCTATGGGTACATCGCCATATCAAATGGTCTACGGGAAACCATGTCATCTGCCTGTCGAGCTAGAGCACAGGCGCGATTGGGCTACAAAGTTTCTTAACTTCGATTCCCAATCTCGTGGCAAACACCGCTGCAGCAGCTTGCATGAGCCGGGATGAATTCGCACTCAAAGCTTACGAAAGCGCCAGATTAGTAAGGAGAAGATGAAACTCCTCCACGATGCCAAGATAAAGAAGAGAGAATTCAAGGTCGGTGAGCAAGTGTTACTCTACAATTCCAGGTTGCATTTGTTTCCTGGCAAGTTGAGGACACGTTGGTCCGGTCCTTTCGAGATTCTCCAAATCATTCCCGGAGGTGTGCTAGAATTACGAGGTTATGGTGATCAACCGCTCCGAGTTAATGGTCGAGGTGCAAGCACTATATAGGTGAACATAAAGAAAAGCCTTTGATTGTTAAATTCCTCGAAATCCTCGGTGTGGGACTTCCGAAGTCAACCACTTTGACGAAGTTTTCACCCGATTTGTTTTCCGAGGATGACGGTTGTGTTAAATCAAGATGTTCTAGCGGTAGTGTTTGATATGGAAGAGTTTGAAAGGGGAGCGACAACTTAAACGTCATCGAGAGGAACCGGAGAAGAAAGAATGCAACCATGGGAAACTTAAAAGGTATGGAGAGCTTTCAAAGATTTAACCCCATGTGTTCGCTGTCATGTTCTAGCGCCACACTCTCGATTCGAGCTTACAGGTAGTGGTGGGTCGAGAAAGGTTAAATGGCCTGATCCAGTGAGCTTCAAATGTGTCGAGCTAACGACAATAACCAAAAAAAGCGCCACTAGGAGGCATCCTAGATATCCCTTATTATATTAGAACTCTCTATTATGTTATTTCTTTTCTTTGATTTATTTGTTTTGTTTAAGTCTAATTCGGGTAATTGTGGATTTTGCCTTGTCGGTTGATTCGATTTCACCTTATCCTTCTCTTTATCTCTATTTTGCCATGTTATATTCCCCCTTTGTCCCCCGAGATCTTGTCTTGTTTTCAAGTGTGCAGGATATTTGTGATAGCAATTATGAGCTTTTAGATGAAGCCGCTTTTCGGTGGATGGTCCACGATCTCATCGATTCCCTCAAGCATTTCTCGGATTGGACGACGCCACCTCCAAAGATTGCCCCATTCGAACTACAATCGCCTAAGTTTTCTTTTTCTTTTTCATTCTGCACAACATGAGGACATGTTGATTTTTAAGTGTGGGGGAGGGGAATGATCGCTATGTATCTACCATTTGCTTAATATATGATGGTGCTGTGCAAAAATAGGCTTAATTTTTCAAAAAATTTCGACACTTTTGTTTTTGTTTTGTCCCGAGTAGGCAATTCGATGCGATGTTCGTTATTTTCGATAGTCATCTATGCTTTATATCATATGTTTGGTAAGTTAGTTGTTTCACCTGACACTATTTTTCACGTGCCATAGTGAATGATGAGCTATATTTATGAGTTATACCCCTTTTGGATTAGTGGTTTTTGATTTCCTTATAAGTCATGTGCTTAGTGCTACGTATATATCGTGAGATTTATGATAGTTTGTATTTAGTTACAAGTATGATATCTTTGTGAATATCTAGAGGTTTGAATGTGATAAGTAACACGTAACTAATGTCAAATGGGAAGTTGAAAAATTTAAATGAATACAATGTGTGTGTGTCGGAAGCTAGTCGATGATTTGAGTGAGGTAGGGTATACCACGTATGTCCTATTCCACTATGATGACCAAAAGCTCACGACAGTTAGGAAGAGCTGCCTTATGATTGGAGTAAGGTAGGGTGTTATCTCGAAATGTCCTATTCTCGCTATGAGGGCAATAGCTTGTTCTAATGTGTGTTTAAAGTGAAATGGCTAAATCAACTAAGATATTGTTACGAAATTGAATATAAGGCTTAGTTTTCGTTAATCTTATCCCCAGTATAAACTGATGGATATGTTGTAGGGATTGTCCTCTGAGTATTTCAGAAAGGCCCTAGATTCATTCGATCATTCTTTTCGGGATATGTCACGTTTGTAGGTGCATCTTATGAGTGTCATTTATTACTAGTCCACGAGGGGGTATTAGCTAGTTTTGCTTTGAGTTCCTCAAGTTTGGATTTAGTGGAAATTTTCTATGGCTATGCACACACACGGGTGAACTTCTAGTTTATTGACTATATGGTATATGTGTTGAGATGTCTATATTCTTTCCGAGCCTTTATCTTGTTTTGTTTTGCTCGACGAGCAAAGTTTAAGTGTGGGGAGTTGTTAAGGGTGAAATTTATGATTTATATGACGTTATTCCCGTAACAATATCCTTGGTATTTTAGTACTTTTATAGAAAAGTGTTGGTTTTATCGAATTATTGAGTAAACGAGTTTTAAATGTGTTTAAGTGCAAAATCGAGATATTTACGTGATTTTATCGGTGTTTTATGTTTATTCGTATGATGTTACATTTTGCATGTTTCTATCATGTTGTTAGATACGTTTTCATGATGAGTAAGGAGCTTAAACGATGATCACATGAAGATGGAAGAGTTGAAAGATGTTTAAGTGAAGAATCATTGAAGAAACCGGAACCAGGCACTTCATGGGAATTTTGTCCACACTTGTAGGCACTTTCAGGAAAGTTGTCTTGATGAAAGTTGTAGAGGATTGAAATAGCTTTCCAACGCATGTTGAATCACCTCATTCGAGCCCTAGAAGTGAAGTTATGAGCAAAATACTGAGCTGAGTAGTGGACGGGCGTCCATAAAAGTGAATCGGCGTCCGTAATCGTAATTTACATTCGAGAGGTTCAGACGCCTTGAACGAGCGCTCATTCTCCGCTCATAGAGGCTGGACGAAGTCCCAAGCTAGTGGACGGGCGCCCACGGCACCGACTCAGCAGAACCGACCTAAAAATCTATAAATAGGCGCGATTTCCCAAACCCTAAACACACAATTTTCAACCCTAAACCCTAAAGGGCAGCTTGGCTGCGTTTTCCTTCGCTTTTTCTCTAGTTTTATGCACTTAAACTCTAGATTAGATTAGATAATTTCATGTACTTTTATTCATCAATTCGAGTTGTCAAGAAGATGCTAAGAGGCTAAACCTCTTCGAACAAGCGTTGTGAAGCCTTCCTTCAACCATTCGGTTTTGATTCGTGATTAATCTGTGAGTATCTATTTCAAGTTCGCTTTTTTATCATGTTTTGTATGTTTTATTGCATGTTTAATCGAAAGATGCTTGCTTTGATGATTGGTTATGTGATGAGAGTCATGTCAACCCTAGATCACCATGATAAAAGAATAGATCTTCGATCTAACTAAAACGAGTGTTATTAGATTGATTTTCTAGATTAGAAATTGAAAGATTTCACGCCTAGGTTAGAAAGACGTAATCTTTAACATCGAAAGATAAAAGATTAGAAAACGAACTCGTCTACGAGAGTAGGAGTTTATGCCTTTGATTAGGTGAATCACGACTTGAGTAGAGATCACGAATTAATCCGAGTTAGAATTGAATGTTGATAGGATAGGTGGATCAATTGCTTGTTCGTTCGTTATAATTTAATTTAATCCTTAAAACTTGAATTGTTTAGCTTTAGTTTACTTTTCTGTACTTTAGTTTAGTTTAGTTTAGTTTTTATCGCTTTCAATCTTGCCTAGCATTGGAGCAATCCTCTGTCTAGTTACTTTTCCTGCATATTTGTTTAGGTTAGTTATTCGTTTAGGTTAGATTCGTGACATAGTTAGTTTAAAGCAAAAACTAGGATTCACAACAGTCTAGTTCCCCGTAAGATCGACCCGGCATTAGCCTCCATACTACGATCCTTGCACTTGAGGTTAACCGGTTTATTACTTGTTGTTTTGTATTGATAAAATCCGGGACAGATAGTGAAAGATTTGCTAAGTTAAGGACTGAACTTGGAATCATTAAAGTTGACTGATATACTTTAAAGATCAACTGTGTATTGGAATTCACCAAGGGGATTAGTCTTTGCTATGTTGGGTGAGCTCACTTAGCAGATTAGTCATTGGTATCAACAATTCCATGTACTTAATTAGTTTGGACAATTGAGCAAATGAAGTTGCCAAGGGGATTGGTCTTTGTCCTGATGGGTGAGCTCACTTGACAGATCAGTCATTGGTGTTAAGCTTCATCTTGTATTATCAGTTGGACAAAACAAGTGTATTTGAAGATCAGCAGAGTAACCTTGTCAGCAGACTGCTGAGCCATTCTTGTCAGCAAGCTGCTGATCCAAGCCTACTAAAGATCAAGTTTGCTGAACTATATGTTACAAGACAGTCAAACTTAAAAGAAAGTCAACAGTAATTGGATATTATTCTTATCCTTTATAACCGCAGTTACAAATATCCAACGGTTTCAACTTTCATGGATTAAATTAGTGGGACACGTGGCAACATCACATTTATTCCAAATTTAATCATGGTTAAATGCTACAGTACGTGTACAGTGCTTTCTCAGACAATTACTACCCACTTTCTTCTGATATATATACAGACATATACACAGAGGATACATACACCTTTCAGATCGATTTTCTCTACAAATTTCTGTGTGAACACAGATTTGAAAGCTTTCTTCTTCATCTTTTTCATCTCCAATGGCAGATAAAAATGATATTCACATTGGAACGAGCCAAAGTGTCAGAGGGTTAGTTGTTGATGCTAATAAAACTGAGTTAGCTATCAATATTGGTAGAAGAATCAGAAGATATGAAGGACTGGAGGATGTTCTTAATCTGAGATTAGAAAGCATATCTTACACAAATGTTGCAAATTTCTGGAGGAACATTGTGATAGGATATAATAGAGAGGCATTCACTACCACAGTTAATGGCCAGGAGATTGAAGTTTCATCAAACCTGCTGAGGGAAGTATTCGGATTTGGACCTGGTAATGGTGCTCCAACCAATCCTGAAGAAATGGGGTTGTCAAGATTGAAGTGTGTTGATAATATAAAGACCAACAATGCTATCAAATCAACACTGAGCATCAATGTGAAGCATATCAGGATGGAGTATAATCTGTTGATTAAGATTATGGCCAAGAACATTTTGGGATTCATTGGAAGTCTTGACACATTGTCTGGACCCAAGATTGACATGATGATAATCATATGCAAGAGCATGAAACTTGATTGGGCCAGATTCTTTGTCCAATACATGAAGAAGGTGATAGCAGAGGACAGAGAATGGACCAGGAAGTCCAAAACACTGCCTTTGGGTTTGATGATTCAGGCCCTGTTGACTCATTTGAGGGTTTCTGATGTTGCACCTGAAAAGATCAACAAGTCCAGATACAAAAAAGAGATCAGTTATATCATCCCTGGTTTATGATGATGAAGAACTGGATATTGAAAGGACAGAGAGTGACAATGATGGAGATGATGATGCTGGTGGTGAGCAAGTTCAACAAGTTGCTCAACCTGCTGCACCTAAGAAAGTTGCTGAGAAAAGAAAGGCTCCTGACACAAGAAAGATTACTGAGATCTTAAAACCAAAGAAAACAAGATAGCAAACAGTAGAGACTGCTAAGTCTACTGAGGGTCCAGGTGAAGTTTAAATTACTGACCCTACTGATGTTGTAATGAAGAAGTCTGCTGCTGAGATCTTGAAAGAGCAACAGAAGGAAGATAAAAGAAAAAGGAATCTGCTGAAAATGAAGATGAACAACCTTCAAAGAGAATGAAGGAGATTGCAAAAAAGAAGAAACATGGAAAAGCCAAAGAGTTAAAGGTCCAGGAGGACCAAAGGGAAATAGAAGAAGAGGCTGTTGAGCCTATTACTGATACAGGTGTTGTTGTTTAGCAACACATTGAAGAACCACAGCACCCTACTGTGGAAACTGTTCCAGACCCGACTGTGGAAACTACTAAGGTTGCAACTGAACAACAAGGTGAAGCACCACACAAACCTGCTGAACCAGAACCTGTTGTGGAAGTTATTGAATCTGAGCCTATAAAAGCTGTTGAGCCTACTGAGGCTGGAGAGGTTGTTGTTGAGCAACTTACTGAAGAACCACAGCAGATTACTGAATCTGTACCTGTTGTGGAAATTGATACAACTATACAAGAGGCAATTGTAAAATAATTCAGGGTGAAGAGCAATTTGTTGCTAACCCTGTTGATGGACATGAAAGTCAGGGGGAACCTAGTGATGAGTAGATGGAGGTAGTAGGGACAAATTTGCAATCTGATGAGCCTACTGACCTGATGTCATCTACTGAGAAAACACTGAATTTTCTTGTTGAGGCATTTGGAGGACAACAAGCTGAACAAACAGCTCCTAGAAAGCCATCAATGCTCTTTGAGAGGAAGGAAAAGAAAAGGAAGGAATGGTATGTTGATCCTAAACTCAAGCTGGTTGCTGATTACTTTCAATGGAAGTTTGCCTACTACAAGAGGCAAAAACCAGCTGCTGAGCCAAAGGCCGACTTTGAGGAATGGGCTTTCGAAAAGTTAGAAGTGGAAAATCTACTTGGGTTGGTTGATACTTCTCTGCTGGAAATTTGGTTCATGGAACTCATTGAAGAAGAAAAAAAAGAAGGAAGTATCATGTTTAAGGATCCTAGGGATGCACCAGATAGTGATGATTCATGATCATCTGATTCTGATGATGATCATCCTACACATCAAGGAGAAGCCAGTGGAACTTCTTTGCCAATATCTAATAAGAAAGCTGGACAGGGTCAACTGAACCAAGAGTAAAACAGTCTACTGGTGCTGACAAGTCCGCTGAGTGCCAGCAAACTGATCAAATGGATGAAGATCTGGAAGATTTAACTATAGATGATTTGAAGGCTCTAATCAATGATGGAATAAATTTTGGAGATAATCGGCTGGTCAGTATGTCTGATACATTCTTACTTGTGAAAACTGATGTGAATCCTGATGATCAGCAGACTGAAAATTTGGATGAGGAGATGGTAATAGCACATAGTGAGCCTGACATCAGTTCTGAGGATTGCTCAATATCATAAGTGGATTGATACTCAGGACACTTTATCTAAAACTGTCGATACACTACAGATGATTGCTGATGCTAGAGGATTTCTAGAAGAAAATATGGGAATATTTCCTGAAATTCTTGTACGGAGATTCTTGATTACTAAGGAACAAACAGTGATAGGACAGAGATTGGATTTGGTGATGGGGTTGGAAGGATCACCCACACATTTTGAGGAGGTTCAGGTTGCTGAGAACAAACAGCACCAGAACAAAGGTCGGAACTGGAGGTACATGTTGCTGAGGATCAGACAGCACATGGACAAAGGTTGGAACCTACAATGGGTTTGGAGAAAACCCTTGAACAAGTTGAAGAAATTGTTATAGCATAGGTTGCTGAAACACCTGTGAGTACAGTGCATGCTACTGAAGTAGAGCCTACTGAAGTAAAGGCTACTAATGTAAAGGATAGTCAACAGACTGCTGTTAATGGGGATGAACAGCTGCTGGACTATGATTTCAGTGATGAGGAGTTCCAAGTGCCTGAGGAAGAACTAGTTGCTGCAGATCCTCAACATGCACATGTACCAATTTTTTGAGGAGGAACATGCTGTGGAACCTCAACCTACACAAGATCCAATTTTGGAGGAAATGTTTGGAAAGGTGATTGAGGAAGGTCCTGAACCTACTGGATAGGACAGGACATGAGCTATGGTTGTCAGCGGACAGAGGGCACAGTATAATGTTGAAGAACCTGCTAATGATGTTGCTGGACATATGGCTGGAGGTGTGGCTGGTGCATACCAGCACATGTCTTGGAAGAGTTGAGGGTTGTAAGAGCTGATATTACACAATTGAGAACTCAACTGAGTAGACAAGAAGCAAGATTTGAGGAGATAGTGAATCTGGTTGAGAATAGATGGAGAACCACTGAGACAGCTGCTTCCAACATTACTTCCACTCAATAGCACTTGCTAATCTCACCTTAGATGTGAGAGGGATAAAACAGAGCAATGCACACAAAGATAAATTTCTGAATGAACAGTTTGCCTCATTGCACAAGAAGCTTGACAAGCTTGCTGAGGCTCCCAAGCTTGTTGTGGCTAACCTTGCTGAAACACGTCAACATGCTGCATTGGATCCTAAGGTTACTGAGAGGATCAATCTGCTGGAGCAAACAATGGAAGGAAGGATCACTGTTGATGACACTAGAACAGAAATTATGGAAGGTCAACTAAATAACTTAGTGATCACACAAGAGAGTGTTCATCGTCTACTGTCCCATTTTGTTGATGATGTCAATAAGGGGGAAGAGAGCCAGACAAAAGTAGCAAAAGAGGCTGCAAGAATTTTTGCTAAAAAGAGATGGGAGGTTAATACAAATACATTCAGAGAACCTGCACCTGGCAGACTTCAATTGAATGATGACCTCTTACAAGAATATAAGAAGCTATACAATAGTAAGAGGAGACATTACCATGACAAGGGTTTTCATGAAGGGTTAAATTCCTTTTTGGGACATAAGTTCTGGGAAACTAGAGTTAAAGCTTTAAGAGCTGCACACAGAGGTGGTAGAGGTGGCAGAGGTGGAAGATATCTACCAACTACATCAGCAAGAGAGTCAATGGAAGAGTTCAAACTCTTGTACATGCGTCTAGGATTCTCTGTACATACAATCAATCTGACCCTACCTGAGGCATGGAAATGGTGGAAGGAAGTAAATCCTCATGTTGATTTTTCCCTATTGAAAATCAATGGATGAGAGACATGGTCAGGGAGATAAGAGAATATCAAGAGCAACAAGAAAGGGAGAGGAGGACCTAGATCAGCATACTTACACGTGTCTTTATCTTTTGCTAAATCTAGTTTGTAATAATGATGAACAAATATGTTTATAATGAGAAATGAATAAGTTTGTTCTGTTTTTGTTTTTATCCTTTTTGCTTTGCTTTAAGGAGGGTATTGGCATCAACACCAAAAAGGAGGAAATTGTTGGACATATTTTAAGTTTTAGGGATAAGTGTCAGACTAGCTGTTATAGAGCAAAGGCAAAAAGATGTCTATATCAAATGTATAGGCTTATTAGAGTTTGATCTTTGTATAGGTTTGATCAAACAAGCATTGTAAAAGGTCAGTTGACTTTCATTAGCGACTGCCTCAGGTCGATAATGTACTGGTCGAGTGACTAGTTTAGAACTCGTCAAGACCAAGGTGAGAGGTCAAACTCAGTTATTGAAGGCTAAGGGATCAAACTTAGTATTTAAAGTCAAGGTGTTGGTCCCTTGAAAAGGATTTGTTTAAGTTTAGAGGGGGTGAATAAACTTAACACTTAAAACTTTTTGGAGTTAACAAACTCAAGAACTTCAAGAAATACGATACTTCATGAGTCTGCGATACTCGATAGTCTGATTGTTGAGTTTACTGAATTTGTTGCAGTAGAATATATTTAAATTAAGCCTTATTACTTGTTAAAATATGATACTAAGTATTAGATACTCCTTAGTGCAAGTGTGTGATTCAGTTGCTAGTTTCAGTAGATTGATGTGCTAGATATACTAAATGCAGAATATAAATGCATAAAGTAAGTAGGCAGATTTTATAGTGGTTCTAGGTGGTGTAATCCTGTTATTGCACTCTTCTCTTGTGATGTTGGAGGTAATTCACTAGAGATTCTTGAGGTAGCAGTTACAAAAATCCCTAAGTTGTTTGTCCTTCAGCAGTAACTATGGCTTCACAAATTGAACACTTGGAACATGTAGGATTGCTGCTCCAAAGTCTTCCACTGGTCCTTGAAGGGTAGGATTGCCTCGTCACCAGCTCCACCACAAACAACAGTCCTTGACACCAAAAGATGCATCACTGACTTCAGTAGATTTCTTGTAAAAGAAAGATTGAATGAAGAAAGTGATTCAGCTTTCCGCATCTTGAGCAGGATGATATGATCAGCAGCTTGAGGACTTCAAGTGTGTAAACTTGATGTAGCTTGATAGAAGATTACACTTGAAGAGTTTTACTGGATCAGTAGCTTTATGCTTAGTAGGGTCAGCAGGGTGTTTGATCGATTTAATTCTGATGCCTCAAGATAGATCCTTAATTTTCACCAATGATCATCGCTTGTATCTGAATTAAGAGGCCTCTATTTATAGGTAGGAATCCTTGTGACTTATGTTTGAAATTCAAACATAGACATTTCAGACTTGTCCTTTTCTTGACTTGCATTATGTCCCTGTACATAGTACTGACACAGTCAGAATCCTTTTTGACAGTTTTCAGTCTGTCCACCCTTTGACTTGTATCCATTAGATAAAGGTCTGAATCTTTCCAATGCCCATTTAATCTTGACCATTGATTTATTTGAAAAAATCAGAGGTTGTTAGCTGTCTCTTTCTTTGTATTCTTCCAATGTAACCTTTGAATAATCCGAGATATACATCAGTAGGTTCTTGTGAATGTAAGTCTACTGAAATGTATATTAGTCAGCTGTTCCAATGTTGCTGTGTTTATAAAAGCACTTCAGCTGACTTCCCTTATATCTAACTTTTTATTGTGAAGTTAGATTACACCATTTTAAGTTATAACCAAGTTCCAATCATCATTTAACTTGTGGAACTTAGACCTTGTACACAAGGTATATGTAATCAGTTTAGGTCATCACAGACTTCCCTAAATTCTGATTTCATATCCTTGACTTTAAATACAAAGTTTGATCCCTTAGCCTTCAATAACTGAGTTTGAGCCCTCAGCCTTCAGCCCTCAACAGGTTCCTAAACTAGTCTACTGACTTAGGTACCCTACTGATACAGACAAGGCTGCTGATGTAAGTCAGCTGACCTTTTACAGTGCTTGTTTGATCAAACCAATACAAAGATCAAACTCTAACAAGCCTATACATTTGATCTAGACATCTTTTTGCCTTTGCTCTATAACAGCTAGTCTGGCACTCATCACTAAAACATAAAAATAAGTCCAACAATTTCCCCCTTTTTGGTGATGATGCCAATACCCTCCTTACAGCAAAGCAAAATGATTAAAAACAAAAACAGAACAAATTCAAGTCATTTCTCATTATAATCATGTTTGTTCAAAAAGTTTTACAGTCTAGATTCAGCAAAATTAAATTATATGAAGTATGCTGATCTAGTGTCTTCTTTCCCTTTCCTGCCTTTCCTTCTCTTGCTGCTCATGATATTCTCTTATTTCTCTAACCATTTGTCTCATCCATTCATTTTCAATAAGAGAAAAATCAATGTGGGGATTCACTTCTTTCCACCATTTCCATGCATCAGGTAGAGTAAGATTGATCTGATGTACTTTGAAGCCCAAACGCATGTATAATTCCTTGAATTCACTCAGTGAATCTTAGCTGATGTAGTAGGTAGACTCCTTCAACCTCTACCACCTCTTCCACCTCTGTGTGAAGATCTAAGAGCTTTAATCCTTGCTTCCCAAAACATAAGTCCCATAAAGGAATTTAGTCCCTCATGGAAACCCTTGTCAGGGTAAGGTCTTCTCTTGCTGTTGTAAACCTTCTTATATTCTCTGAGAAGATTATCAGTGAGTGGAAGTCTGCCAGGTGCAGGTTCTCTTTTGCTACTGCTGTTTGGCTCTCTTTCCCCTTATTGACATCATCAACAAAACAGGACAACAGGCCATGAACACTCTCCTGGGTGATTACTAGATTACTCAGTTGTCCCTCCATGATTTCAGTTCTAGTATCAACTGCAGTAATCCTTTCTTGCATAGTGTGCTCCATTAGATTGATCCTCTCAGTAAAATTAGGATCCAATCCAGCAGGATGAAGTGTTCCAGCAGGTTCAGCCACAGCAGGCTTGGGTGCCTCAGCAAGTTTATCAAGTTTCTAGTGAATGGCTTCAAGTTGATCTTTCAGAAACTTCTCCTTCATTGTATTTCCTTGTCTGATCCCCTTTACATCAAGAGCAAGGTCAGCAAGAGCATACTAAGTTGAAGTAATATTGGAAGCAACAGTTTCAGTAGTTCTTCCTCTATACTCCACTAAATTCATCAAGTCTGCAAACCACTGCTCTTGCCTGTCAAGTTGAGTTCTTAAACTTGTAATGTCATTTCTGACAGCCCTCAACTCATCAACAATCTGTGCTGGTACTACACCAGCCATTCCTCCAGCCATATGTCCTGCAGACTCATCAGAAGGCTTCTCTACGTTATATTGTGCCATTTGTCTGCTACAACCATGGCCCAGATCATATCCCTTCCAGCAGGGTTTGGTCCTTGGAATTCCTCTAGAATTGGATCTAGGGCAGGTTCCTCAAAAATAGGTACAAATGCCTGTTGAGGTTCAGCATCTATAGGTTCATCCTTAGGCACTTAAAACTCCTCATCACTGTAATCATAGTCCAGCAGCTATTCATCCTCCTCAACAACAACAGTCTGCTGACTACATTTACCCTCAGTGATCTTTTCTCCAGCAGGCTCTACTACAGCAGCCTGTTCTCAAACAGCAGCAGGGTTTTCCTCCAAACCCATTTCTGGTTCCAACCTGTGTCTAGGTGCTGTTTGGACCTCAGCAACCTGTACCACCTGATCCAACCATTGTTCAGGTGCTGTCTGAACCTCAGCAGCCAGAACCTCCAGTTCCAACCTTTGTTCAGGTGTTGTCTGAACCTCAGCAGCCTGAACCTCCTCAACAATCAATGGTGATCCTTCAAATCCCATCACCAGATCAAATCTCTGTGCTACCACTATTTGTTCCTCAGTGATCCGCACTCTCTATACAAGAATTGCAGGGAATTCAACCATATTATCTCTTTGAAATTCCCTAACATCAGCAATCCTTCATAGAAAATTGGCAGCTTTGGATAGAGTGTCCTGAGTATCAATCCAGTCTTGATATTGAGCTGAATCATCAGAACTGATATCAGGTTCACTAAGATCAGTAGCCCTTTCATCATCCAAATCTACCTTCTGCTGATCCTCAGGATGTTCAACAAGTTCAACAACAAATAAAGCATCAGACACACCAACCAGCCTGTTTGCACCGATGTGTATACCCTCATTGATTAGTGCCTCCAGATCATCCATGGTAAGATCCTCTAGATCTTCCTCCATTTGACTAGTCTGCTGGCCCACAGCAGACCTACCAGTATCATTGGACTGTTGTATACTTGGTTCATTTAATAATGCAGTCCCACTGACTCCTCCTGGACCAGAGGGATGATCATCACCAGAATCAGATTATGAAGAGTCATCACTGTCAGATTCATCTCTGGGATCTCTGAATTTGATACCCTCTTCCTTCTTTTGCTCATCAAAAAGATCCATCAATCTTGTTTCCAGCAAAAAGGTATCAACCAGATCAAGCAGGTTTTCCACTCCTAACTTTCCAAAAGCCCACTCCTAAAAATCTGTCATTGGTTCAGCAGCTGATTTTTGTCTTTTATAAAATTCGAACTTCCACTGAAAGTAATCAGCCACTAGCTGGAGCTTTGGACCAACATACGCCTCTTTCTTCTTCTTCTCTTTCCTCTCAAAGGGCATTGTTGGCTTTCTAGGAGCTGTGTGTCCACTTTCCTGACCTCCAAAGGTCCCAACAAGCAGAGTTAAAGTTTCTTCAACAGATGCTGCTAGGTCAGTAGGTTGCTTAGATTGTACATTAGTGCCTACTACCTCCATCTGTTCCACACTTTGTTCCCCCTGACTTACATGCTCATCAGCAAGGTCAGTAACAACTTGCTCTTCCCCCTGACTTCTTGCAGAACTTGCAGGGTCTTGGATAGTTGTTTCAATCACCACAACAGGTGCAGATTCAGTAGTCTGCTGTGGCTCTTCAACAAGTTGCTCAACAACAACTTGTGCAGCTTCGGTAGGCTCAGCAGCCTTTATAGGGGAGGATTCAACAACTTCTACAGCAGGCTCAGGTTCAGCAGTCTGCAGTGATTCTCTAGTAGGTTGCTCAACAACAACCTCTACTATCTCAGTAGGCTTAATAGTCGTTAAGGGTTCAGCTTCAATAGCCTCTTCTTCCTCTTCTTCTCTTTGTGCCTCTAGAATCCTCAGTTGTTTCCCTTTGCCATGTTTCTTTTTCTTGGCAATTTCCTTCATTCTCTTAGAAACTTGCTCTGATTCAACTTCAGCAGCTTTCCTCTTTCTACTATCTTCCTTCTGTTGCCCTCTTAAAATTTCAGCAGCAGACTTCTTCTTTGCAACTACAGCAAGGTCAGTAACCTCAATTTCAATTGGACCCTCAATGGACTCAGCAGTCGCTGCTGCTTGCTTCCTTGTCTTCCTAGGCTTTAACATTTCAGTTATCTTTCTAGTATTGGCAGCCTTCCTTTTCTTCTCAACTCTTTTTTATGCAGTAGGTTGCACATCATGTCTAAGCTTTGTCCTCTCTTCTTGTCCACCATCATTGTCATCACCATCATCATCACTTTCAGTTGCCTCCTCATCTTCATCTTCATCATCATCTAATCCAGGAATAGGAGTAGCAACTTCTGGCTTGTATCTGGATTTGTTAATCCTTTCAGATGAAATATCAGGTATCTGAAAGTGATTCAGCAAGGTCTGAATCAGTAGACCTATGGACTTGGTCTTGGAATTCCTTACACCATCCCTATCTTCAGTAAACACCTTCTTCATGTAGTGTATAAAGAATCCAGCCCAATCAAACTTCATACTTCTACAGATGATGATCAGTAGGTCTATTTTAGGCCCAGACAGTGTATCTAGACTCCCACTGAATCCAAGTATATTTTTGGCTATAATCTTACTCAGCAGATTATATTCATATCCGATGTGTCTCACATTGATGCTTAAAGATGATGATATAGCTTGATTTGTCTTTATTGCATCAACAAATTTCATCCTTGGCAGGTTCATTGCTTCTAGATTGGTAGGGGCACCATTTCCAGGTCAAAAATGAAACACTTCTCTTAGTAGATCTAAAGTGATTTTGATTTCTCTACCATTAACTGTTGTAGTTAAGGCTTCTCTACCTTCATTTATGACCATATTTCTCCAGAATTCCAACATATTGACATATGAAATTCTCTCCAATCTTCTATTGATAACATTTTCTAAGCCAGCAATCCTACTGATTCGTCTTCCAATGTTGATAGCTAGCTCAGTAGTGTCACAATCAGAAACATAACCTCTCACACTCTGACATGATCCAATCTGAACATCACTCTTTCCTGCCATTTTTGATTGAAAAAGATGAAGAAGAAGGATATTGAATCTGTGTTCACACTGTATATTCTTAGAGAGAAATAATCTGAGAGGTTGTAAGTAACTCCTGTGCATGTTGAAGAGAATATATAGAAGCAAGTGGTTGTAACTGTTAGAAACTGTACTGTTCACGTAGTGTAGCATTAACCACGATTAACTTTTGAGTGAATGTCATCTTGCCATGTGTCCCATGACAGACTCATAACGGATTGTAACAGTTCGATCGTGTAACTGCGGTTATAAAGATAAATAAATATCCCGCTATTTTGCTTTTTGACTTTTGTAAGTTTGACTGAGTAACGTTTACTTCAGTAGCCTTGTCATTAGTAGACTTGGATCAGCAGCCTGCTGACAAAGATGCCTCAGCAGCTTGCTGACAATGTAACTCTGTTGATCTTCAATTTTCCTTATTCTGTCCAACTGATAATACAAGATGAAGTTTAATACCAATGACTGATCTGTCAAGTGAGCTCACCCAACATGACAAAGACCAATCCTCTTGGCAACTTCATTTGCTCAATTGTCCAAACATAAATAAGTACATTGAATTGTTGATAGTAATGACTAGTCTGCTAAGTGAGCTCACCCATCATAGGAAAGACTAATCCCCTTGGTGAATTCCAGTACATTGCTGATCAAAGATGTATCAGTCAACTTTTATAATTCCAAGTTCCGTCCTTAGTTTAGCAAATCTTTCACTATCCAATGGTTTAGTGAAGATAACAGCAAGTTGATCTTCAGTAGGGATATACAGAACCACCACATCTTTCTTCTCAACATGATCTCTTATAAAATAATGCCTCACATCAATGTGCTTGGTTCTTGAGTGCAAAACATGATTTTCTGTGATTGCAATTGCACTTGTGTTGTCACACATTATAGGAATTTCTCTTTCTTCAATTCCATAATCCCTCAATTATTGTCTTATCCACAGTATTTGTGCACAACAACTTCCCACAGCAATGTATTCAGCTTCAGCAGTGGAAGTTGATATAGAATTTTGTTTCTTACTGATCCAAGAAAACAGTCTGTTTCCCATCAACTGATAGGTTCCTGTGGTGCTTTTTCTATCAATTTTGCATCCAGCATAATCAGAATCTGAGTAGGATATAATCTTGAAACTTCCATCTTTTGAATACCATATTCCTACATCTATAGTCTCTTTTAGATACTTGAAAATCCTTTTGACTACAACTAAATGACTTTCTTTAGGTTTTGATTGAAACCTTGCACAAACACCTACAGCAAAGGATATATCAGGTCTGCTTGCATTAAAGTACAGCAGACTGCCTATCATCCTTCTGTATAAGGTCTGATCAACATCTTTGACATCTTTATCTTCATCCAATCTAATGTTTGTACTCATAGGAGTTGATACCTTGGTGCTATTTTCCATACCAAATTTCTTCAGTAGCTCCTTGGTATACTTGGTTTGATGAATGAAGATTCCATCCTTCATCTGTTTGACTTGCAATTCTAAGAAATAGTTTATTTCTCCCATCATACTCATTTGGAATTTACTTTTCATCAGATTAGCAAACTTTTCACAAAGTAATTCAATTTCAGAACCAAATATTATGTAATCAACATAAATCTGTACCAGCAGGGTGCTGTCTCCTTCATTGATTCTGAAAAGAGTCTTGTCAATGGTACCTTTGGTAAAGCCATTATCCACCAAGAATTGAGATAGAGTCTCATATCATGCTCTTGGTGCTTGTTTCAAACCATAAAGTGCTTTGTTGAGTCTATACACTTTATCTTCTTGATCTTTAACTTCAAAACCAGGAGATTGCTGAACATAGACCTCTTCTTCCAGAATGCCATTCAAAAATGCACTCTAGACATCCATTTGATATACCTTGAAGTTTTTATAAGCTGCATATGCCAAGAATAACATGATAGCTTCCAATCTTGCAACAGGGGCATATGTCTCATCAAAATCTATTCCTTCTGCTTGAGAATAGCCTTTTGCCACTAGTCTGGCCTTATTCCTCACAATGGTACCAGATTTATCCAATTTGCTTCTGTAAACCCATTTTGTACCAATTATGTTTGCATGATTAGGCCTTTCCACTAGTGTCCAAACTTCATTTCTTTCAAATTCATTCAATTCTTCTTGCGTAGCAATTATCCAATCTGGATCTGATATTGCTTCTTCAACAACTTTAGGTTCCATTTGAGATAGAAAACAAATAAACATAGCTTCTAGTTGTCTTCTAGTTCTCACACCTTGCTGTATATTGGCAATAACTTGCTCAGTAGGGTGATCCCTTAACCATTATGGATTCTGGTTAGATTGATTCTCAGGAACATCATCTTCAGTAGGGTCTGCTGTTTCTTCAACAGAGGGTTCAGCAGATCTTTGAACTGCCTCAGTTGTTGCATCAGTAGTGTTACCAGCAGGGTGTTCAGCAGGGGCAGAATCAGAAACCTTTAAGTCATTAAATCTTTCCAAAACATCAACACATTCTGGATCCATGACTTGTTGATTCTCAGCAGGTTCTAATGCTTCATCTTCCATTCCAGTGAACTTAGGTTAAAATACAGCATGTATTGTTTCATCACGTTTTAATGTCCTTTTGTTCAGTACCTTGAATGCCTTGCTGACAGAAGAATATCCCCAGAAAATACCTTCATCTGATTTTGGTTGGAATATCTTCAATTGCTCCTTATGATTCAAAATAAAACATTTGCTTCCAAATGGATGGAAATAGGATATGTTAGGTTTCCTTCCATTCCAAATCTCATAAGGTGTCTTCAGCAGCTTCTTGTTCACTGAGGTCCTGTTTTGTGTGTAGCATGCAGTATTAACTGCTTCAGCCCAATATCTTTCAGGTAATAATGCTTCACAAATCATAGTTTTTCCTGCTTCTTTCAAAGTCCTATTTCTTCTCTCAGCAACCCCATTTTGCTGAGGTGTACCAGCAGCAGCAATTTGATGTAGTACACCATTTTGCTCACAGTATTCTCTTATAACTTTATTGAGAAATTCAGTACCCTTATCTGATCTGATCTTCACTACTGTCACACTTTTCTTATTTTTCAATCTCTTCAAAAGTTCAGGCATCTTTTGAAGTGTTTCACTTTTCTTGTTCATGAATATTACCCAAGTGTATCTTGAATAATCATCCACAACTACCAAAGTGTATTTCTTTCCTGTTACACTTGTTGCTGTTACTGGTCCAAACAGATCCATGTGCATCAGCTCCAAAACTCTTTTTGTTGATTCCTTAGTCTTTGATTTGAAGCTTGATTTTGTTTGTTTACCTTGCTGACATGCATCACATATAGCATCCTTTTTGAATGTGATCTCAGGTAAACCAATTACCAGTTTCTTCTTCACCAACTGATTAATATCATCAAAGTTTAGATGATTCAACTTCTTATGCCATAACCAATTAAGTTCTGACTTTGTATGCACAATCAGGCATGTTTCTGGAACAGCAGTAGACCAGTCCACAACATACATGTTTTGTTGTCTTTTTCGAGCCAAAACAACTTGATCACCTCTTTCACTAATGACAACACATGTATTTTTTTTTTGTCAAAAGTGACCTTGTAACCCATGTCACAAAACTGTCCAGTGCTCAGCAGGTTGTAGTCAAGTCCTTCCACAAATGCAGCACTCCTGATTGTTAGTCCATTTCTCACAAGTGTTCCATATCCTCTTGTGTATCCTGGTGTATTCTTGTTGCCAAAATTCACTCTTGGACCATCCTTTGCAACATAATTTGACAAACAGTGCTTATTCTTTGTCATATGTCTGGAACATCCACTGTCAAAGTACCAGACACCCTACAAAACAAAGTTATTGCATTTTAGGTACCCAAAACTGTTTGGGTCCATAATGGTCAATGGTAAGCATGACCCTTGGAAAATTTCCATAAGGTCTTCTCCTAAAAGTGTCATACTTTGGTTCATACATGTATTCTACACATCCATATGGTCTAACAATTGGTTGTGTAGGATTCACATATGCTTTCTGGTATTTTGGTATGTAATGCAGTTTGAAGTGATTTCTGTTGTTAGAAGCATTAGCATAACCATTGGATTGCTGTCTGTTAGGAACAGCTCTGGAATATGGAGTCTACTGAGGTCTCTGCTGAGGTTTTGTATAAGTCCTCTGCTGAGTCCTCTACTGATTCCATTGCTGAGGTTTTACCCTAGCATTATAGTTATATCTATTGTTTCTAGCAGTGGGGGCAGGAATATTCCAATCTTCATCAGTAGGGAACAATCTACCTTTCCCCCTGAGACATGTATCCCTCAAATGATTGCCATTTTTAGGTTTAAGATTCTTATCCTTGGAATATTTTTGATTTTGGCCTTTTTGTGGTCCAGCGGACTTGGTAGCAGGTCTTCTATCAGTAGGTCTAGAAGGTACAGCAGTCCTATTTTTAGATTTATTCCTTTTATTAGGTGCTGTTGACTTCTTTGACTTCTGATTTGCTTCTTTGAAGTCTTATCAGTAGGTTTCACTGCTTCAGCAACCCCTTTTGGAGTTGAATCTTGTGCAGGTACAAACTTAGGACCAATTCTGGTACTAGGTTCAGTAACCTTACTGGATTCACCCTTATTGGTTTGTTGAGTTCCAAATCCAAGGCCTGTTCTATCACCATAAGGCTTTCCAGATTTGAATGCAGTGGTGGAACAAGATTGTTCAGCAGATTCAGCAGCTACTGAATGTACAGCAGGCTTATGCTGATTCTGTCCAACTTCTTTTTCCTTTCCTTTGAGAACTCTTAATTCAGCTTTTAACCTTTCAACTTCTATTTGAAGAGCCTCTTTTTCAGCCTTCACAATCTCATAACCACATTGTATTATCCTCAGTTGATTAAGGATGGCATCCAAAGTTTCTTCATTGTCAGAATTTTTAGGATTTGAACGACAAGTTGATTCACAATCACTTCCAGCAAGAGTGTTTATTGATACAGAATTGTATACCTCCACTGTTTCATCCATATTTGCCATTAAAGCATAATCTTCCATATCAGCAACAAGTGCAGTATCATCAAATTCATTTCCCTTTTCTGATTCTACTTCATATCCTGATTCATCTTCAGCAACCATAGCCTTCTTGCTAGATCTTCTTTGTTGGCTTTTACTCTTCAGTAGGTCTGGACAATCAGGTCTAAAATGTCCAGGCTTCTTGCAATTGAATCAAAGATAATCAGGTTCCTTTTTCTATTTTAGTTCAGGACAGTCTGGTTTGAAGTGTCTTGGTTTCTTGCAATGATAGCACAAGTAATCATATCTTTCTTTGATTCTTCCTTCTCCTTTTCACTGAATTTCTTTGTGAAATTTCTAGGAGAACCCTTTCCAGTCTTCATCATTCTGATTTTCTTGCTCAGTAGTGCAATCTGCTTCTGCATCTCATCCAGTACGTCATCTTGAGCTCCTGATGTTTCTTCTTGATGTGTAGCAGCCAATGCATTGATCTTTGGCTCTTCTTTTTCAGTCACAGGTACAAGTTTCTTACTGAATTCTTATGCCTTGAGATCTGAAAACAATTTCAAGGTATCCTCTTCATGTAAACTTCTCATTTCTTCTATGGCAGTCACCTTCATCTCCCAAACATCTTTTGCAGGTAATGCTTCCAAGATTTTTGAGTTGATTTCTTCCTATGAGTACTTTACACTCAGTAGGGTGAGTTCATCCGTAATTGCATTGAATCTTGACTCCATTAGTTCAATGGTTTCATTTGATTTCATTTTGAACTCCTGGAACTTATTTTTTGCCACACTAATTTTGTTTTTCTTGATTGAATCAGTGTCTTCACAGATTCATTGGAACTTATCCCAAAGTTCCTTTGTAGTTTTGCAATCTTTCACCTTCATATACATATTGCTATCCAAAGTTCTGTATATGATATCAATAGCAATGTTGTTAAGGTTTGCTCTTTTTCTATCTTCAGCATTCCATTCTCTTTTGGGCTTTGGAATGTACTGTGTTTCATCTCCCACTGTTACTGCCTTGGTGATCTCCAGTGGTCCATCTATTAGCACATCCATCATCTCATCATGTGTTGCAGCTAGAAAAGCCTGCATATGATGTTTATACTCATCAAAACGATCTAAAGGACACATCAACATTGTTCTAGCATATGGTTGTTATCCATGATGCAAAGCTTTGAAAATCAAAAACTTGAAAAAGTTTTCAAAGTATTTTCACAAGCACAACGAGTAGGATTACCTCAGAACAGAAGCACTGCTCTGATACCAATTGTTGGTCCCTTGAAAAGTCTTTGGTTAAGTTTAGAGGGGGGTGAATAAACTTAACACTTAAAACTTTTTTGAGTTAACAAACTTAGCAACTTCAGCAGCCTGTTGATACTTTAGTAGTCTGTTGATACTCAGTAGTATGTTGGCTGTTGAGTTTACTGAATTTGTTGCAGCGGAATATATTTAAATTAAGCCTTATTACTTGTTAAAATATGATACTAAGTTTTAGATACTCAGTAGTGTAAGTGTGTGATTCAGTTGCTAGTTTCAGTACATTGATGTGCTAGATATACTAAATGCAGAATATAAATGCAGAAAGTAAGTAGGCAGATTTTATAGTGGTTCCAGGTGGTGTAATCCTGTCAGTCCACTCTTCTCCTGTGATGTTGGAGGTAATTCACTAGAGATTCTTGAGGTAGCAGTTACAAAAATCCCTAAGTTTTTTGTCCTTCACCAGTAACTATGGCTTCACAAACTGAACACTTGGAACAGGTAGGATTGCTGCTCCAAAGTCTTCCACTGGTCCTTGAAGGGTAGGATTGCCTCTTCACCTGCTCCACCACAAACAACAGTCCTTGAAACCAAAAGATGCTTCACTGCCTTCACTAGATTTCTTGTAAAAGAAAGATTGAATCAAGAAAGTGATTCAGCTTTCAGCAGCTTGATCAGGATGATTTGATCAGCAGCTTGAGGACTTCAAGTGTGTAAACTTGATGTAGCTTGATAGCAGATTACACTTGAAGAGTTTTACTGGATCAGTAGCTTTATGCTCACTAGGGTCAGCAGGGTGTTTGATCGATTTTAATTCTGATGCCTCAAGATAGATCCTTAATTTTCACCAATGTTCATCGCTTGTATCTGACTTAGGAGTCCTCTATTCATATGTAGGAATCCTTGTGACTTATGTTTGAAATTCAAACATAGCTGTTTCAGACTTGTCCTTTTCTTGACTTGCATTATGTCCATGTACATAGTACTAACACTGTCAGAATCCTTTTTGACAGTTTTCAGTCTGTCCACCCTTTGACTTGTATCTATTGGATAAAGGTCTGAATCTTTCCAACGTCTATTTAATCTTCACCATTGATTTATTTGAAAAAATAAGAGGTTGTTAGCTGTCCCTTTCTTTGTAATCTTCCAATGTAACCTTTGAATAATCCGAGATATACATCAGCAGGTTCTTGTGAATGTAAGTCTACTGAAATGTATATTAGTCAGCTGTTCCAATGTTGCTGTGTTTATAAAAGCACTTCAGCTGACTTCCCTTATATCTAACTTTTTATTGTGAAGTTAGATTACACCATTTTAAGTTATAACCAAGTTCCAATCATCATTTAACTTGTGGAACTTAGACCTTGTACACAAGGTATATGTAATCAGTTTAGGTCATCACAGACTTCCCTAAATTCTGATTTCATATCCTTGACTTTAAATACAAAGTTTGATCCCTTAGCTTTCAATAACTGAGTTTGAGCCCTCAGCCTTCAGTCCTCAACAGGTTCCTATACTAGTCTACTGACTTAGGTACCCTTCACGATATGCATAAGGTCACGATGTAAGTCACCGACCTTTTACAAAGGCTTGTTTGATCAAACCAATACAAAGATCAAACTCTAACAAGCCTATACATTTGATCTAGACATCTTTTTGCCTTTGCTCTATAACAGCTAGTCTGGCACTCATCACTAAAACTTAAAAATAAGTCCAACAATTTCCCCCTTTTTGGTGATGATGCCAATACCCGCCTTACAGCAAAGCCAAAAGATTAAAAACAAAAACAGAACAAATTCAAGTCATTTCTCATTATAATCATGTTTGTTCAAAAAGTATTACAGTCTAGATTCAGCAAAATTAAATTATATGAAGTATGCTGATCTAGTGTCTTATTTCCCTTTCCTGCCTTTCCTTCTCTTGCTGCTCATGATATTCTCTTATTTCTCTAACCATTTGTCTCATCCATTCATTTTCAATAAGAGAAAAATCAATGTGGGGATTCACTTCTTTCCACCATTTCCATGCATCAGGTAGAGTAAGATTGATCTGATGTACTTTGAAGCCCAAACGCATGTATAATTCCTTGAATTCACTCAGTGAATCTTTAGCTGATGTAGTAGGTAGACTCCTTCAACCTCTACCACCTCTTCCACCTCTTCCACCTCTGTGTGTAGATCTAAGAGCTTTAATCCTTGCTTCCCAAAACATAAGTCCCATAAAGGAATTTAGTCCCTCATGGAAACCCTTGTTAGGGTAAGGTCTTCTCTTGCTGTTGTAAACCTTCTTATATTCTCTGAGAAGATTATCAGTGAGTGGAAGTCTGCCAGGTGCAGGTTCTCTAAATGCATTGGTGTCAGCTTCCCATCTTTTCTTTGCAAAAATCCAGGCTGCCTCTTTTGCTACTGCTGTTTGGCTCTCTTTCCCCTTATTGACATCATCAACAAAACAGGAAAACAGGCCATGAACACTCTCATGGGTGATTACTAGATTACTCAGTTGTCCCTCCATGATTTCAGTTCTAGTATCAACTGCAGTAATCCTTTCTTGCATAGTGTGCTCCATTAGATTGATCCTCTTAGTAAAATTAGGATCCAATCCAGCAGGATGAAGTGTTCCAGCAGGTTCAGCCACAGCAGGCTTGGGTGCCTCAGCAAGTTTATCAAGTTTCTAGTGAATGGCTTCAAGTTGATCTTTCAGAAACTTCTCCTTCATTGTATTTCCTTGTCTGATCCCCTTTACATCAAGAGCAAGGTCAGCAAGAGCATACTAAGTTGAAGTAATATTGGAAGCAACAGTTTCAGTAGTTCTTCCTCTATTCTCCACTAAATTCATCAAGTCTGCAAACCTCTGCTCTTGCCTGTCAAGTTGAGTTCTTAAACTTGTAATGTCATTTCTGACAGCCCTAAACTCATCAACAATCTGTGCTGGTACTCCACCAGCCATTCTCCAGCCATATGTCCTGCAGACTCATCAGAAGGCTTCTCTACATTATATTGTGCCATTTGTCTGCTACAACCATGGCCCAGCTCATATCCCTTCCAGCATGGTTAGGTCCTTGGAATTCCTCTAGAATTGGATCTAGGGCAGGTTCCTCAAAAATAGGTACAAATGCCTGTTGAGGTTCAGCATCTATAGGTTCATCCTTAGGCACTTAAAACTCCTCATCACTGTAATCATAGTCCAGCAACTATTCATCCTCCTCAACAACAACAGTCTGCTGACTACATTTACCCTCAGTGATCTTTTCTCCAGCAGGCTCTACTACAGCAGCCTGTTCTCAAACAGCAGCAGGGGTTTCCTCCAAACCCATTTCTGGTTCCAACCTGTGTCTAGGTGCTGTTTGGACCTCAGCAACCTGTACCACCTGATCCAACCTTTGTTCAGGTGCTGTCTGAACCTCAGCAGCCAGAACCTCCTGTTCCAACCTTTGTTCAGATGTTTTCTGAACCTCAGCAGCCTGAACCTCCTCAACAATCAATGGTGATCCTTCAAATCCCATCACCATATCAAATCTCTATGCTACCACTATTTGTTCCTCAGTGATCAACACTCTCTATACAAGAATTGCAGGGAATTCAGCCATATTATCTCTTTGAAATTCCCTAACATCAGCAATCCTTCATAGAAAATTGGCAGCTTTGGATAGAGTGTCCTGAGTATCAATCCAGTCTTGATATTGAGCTGAATCATCAGAACTGATATCAGGTTCACTAAGATCAGTAGCCCTTTCATCATCCAAATCTACATTCTGCTGATCCTCAGGATGTTCAACAGGTTCAACAACAAATAAAGCATCAGACACACCAACCAGCCTATTTGCACCGATGTGTATACCCTCATTGATTAGTGCCTCCAGATCATCCATGGTAAGATCCTCTAGATCTTCCTCCATTTGACTAGTCTGCTGGCCCACAGCAGACCTACCAGTATCATTGGACTGTTGTATACTTGGTTCATTTAATAATGCAGTCCCACTGACTCCTCCTGGACCAGAGGGATGATCATCACCAGAATCAGATTATGAAGAGTCATCACTGTCAGATTCATCTCTGGGATCTCTGAATTTGATACCCTCTTCCTTCTTTTGCTCATCAAAAAGATCCATCAATCTTGTTTCCAGCAAAAAGGTATCAACTAGATCAAGCAGGTTTTCCACTCCTAACTTTCCAAAAGCCCACTCCTCAAAATCTGTCATTGGTTCAGCAGCTGATTTTTGTCTTTTATAAAATCCGAACTTCCACTGAAAGTAATCAGCCACTAGCTGGAGCTTTGGATCAACATACGCCTCTTTCTTCTTCTTCTCTTTCCTCTCAAAGGGCATTGTCGGCTTTCTAGGAGCTGTGTGTCCACTTTGCTGACCTCCAAAGGTCCCAACAAGCAGAGTTAAAGTTTCTTCAACAGATGTTGCTAGGTCAGTAGGTTGCTTAGATTGTACATTAGTGCCTACTACCTCCATCTGTTCCACACTTTGTTCCCCCTGACTTACATTCTCATCAGCAAGGTCAGTAACAACTTGCTCTTCCCCCTGACTTCTTGCAGAACTTGCAGGGTCTTGGACAGTTGTTTCAATCACCACAAGAAAGTGCATTCGATGAGTCTCATTGTGGCTCTTCAACAAGTTGCTCAACAACAACTTGTGCAGCTTCGGTAGGCTCAGCAGCCTTTATAGGGGAGGATTCAACAACTTCTACAGCAGGCTCAGGTTCATCAGTCTGCAGTGATTCTCCAGTAGGTTGCTCAACAACAACCTCTACTATCTCAAAGGCTTAATAGTCGTTAAGGGTTCAAACTTCAATAGCCTCTTCTTCCTCTTCTTCTCTTTGTGCCTCTAGAATCCTCGCTGTTTCCCTTTGCCATGTTTCTTTTTCTTGGAAATTTCCTTCATTCTCTTAAAAACTTGCTCGATTCAACTTCGTGCTTTCCTCTTCTACTATCTTCCTTCATTGCTCTCTTAAAATTTCAAAGAAGCAGACTTCTTCTTTGCAACTACAAAGAAAGGTCATAACCTCAATTTCAATTGGACCCTCAATGGACTCAGCAGTCGCTGCTGCTTGCTTCCTTGTCTTCCTAGGCTTTAACATTTCAGTTATCTTTCTAGTATTGGCAGCCTTCCTTTTCTTCTCAACTCTTTTTTATGCAGTAGGTTGCACATCATGTCTAAGCTTTGTCCTCTCTTCTTGTCCACCATCATTGTCATCACCATCATCATCACTTTCAGTTGCCTCCTCATCTTCATCTTCATCATCATCTAATCCAGGAATAGGAGTAGCAACTTCTGGCTTGTATCTGGATTTGTTAATCCTTTCAGATGAAATATCAGGTATCTGAAAGTGATTCAGCAAGGTCTGAATCAGTAGACCTAAGGGGTTGGTCTTGGACTTCCTTACACCATCCCTATCTTCAGTAAACACCTTCTTCGTGTAGTGTATAAAGAATCCAGCCCAATCAAACTTAATACTTCTACAGATGATGATCAATAGGTCTATTTTAGGCCCAGACAGTGTATCTAGACTCCCACTGAATCCAAGTATATTTTTGGCTATAATCTTACTCAGCAGATTATATTCATATCCGATGTGTCTCACATTGATGCTTAAAGATGATGATATAGCTTGATTTGTCTTTATTGCATCAACAAATTTCATCCTTGGCAGGTTCATTGCTTCTAGATTGGTAGGGGCACCATTTTCAGGTCAAAAATGAAACACTTCTCTTAGTAGATCTAAAGTGATTTCGATTTCTCTACCATTAACTGTTGTAGTTAAGGCTTCTCTACCTTCATTTATGACCATATTTCTCCAGAATTCCAACATATTGACATATGAAATTCTCTCCAATCTTCTATTGATAACATTTTTTAAGCCAGCAATCCTTCTGATTCGTCTTCCAATGTTGATAGCTAGCTCAGTAGTGTCACAATCAGAAACATAACCTCTCACACTCTGACATGATCCAATCTGAACATCACTCTTTTCTGCCATTTTTGATTGAAAAAGATGAAGAAGAAGGATATTGAATCTGTGTTCACACTGTATATTCTTAGAGAGAAATAATCTGAGAGGTTGTAAGTAACTCCTGTGCATGTAGAAGAGAATATATAGAAGCAAGTGGGTTTAACTGTTAGAAACTGTACTGTTCACGTAGTGTAGCATTAACCACGATTAACTTTTGAGTGAATGTCATCTTGCCATGTGTCCCATGACAGACTCATAACGGATTGTAACAGTTCGATCGTGTAACTGCGGTTATAAAGATAAAATAAATATCCCGCTATTTTGCTTTTTGACTTTTGTAAGTTTGACTGAGTAACGTTTACATCAGTAGCCTTGTCATTAGTAGACTTGGATCAGCAGCCTACTGACAAAGATGCCTCAGCAGCTTGCTGACAATGTAACTCTGCTGATCTTCAATTTTCCTTATTTTGTCCAACTGATAATACAAGATGAAGTTTAATACCAATGACTGATCTATCAAGTGAGCTCACCCAACATGACAAAGACCAATCCTCTTGGCAACTTCATTTGCTCAATTGTCCAAACATAAATAAGTACATTGAATTGTTGATAGTAATGACTAGTCTGCTAAGTGAGCTCACCCATCATAGGAAAGACTAATCCCCTTGGTGAATTCCAGTACATTGCTGATCAAAGATGTATCAGTCAACTTTTATAATTCCAAGTTCAGTCCTTATTTTAGCAAATCTTTCACTATCGAATGGTTTAGTGAAGATAACATCAAGTTGATCTTCAGTAGGGATATACATAACCACCACATCTTTCTTCTCAACATGATCTCTTATAAAATAATGCCTCACATCAATGTGCTTGGTTCTTGAGTGCAAAACACGATTTTCTGTGATTGCAATTGCACTTGTGTTGTCACACATTATAGGAATTTCTCTTTCTTCAATTCCATAATCCCTCAATTATTGTCTTATCCACAGTATTTGTGCACAACAACTTCCCACAGCAATGTATTCAGCTTCAGCAGTGGAAGTTGATATAGAATTTTGTTTCTTACTGATCCAAGAAAATAAATTGCTTTCCCATCAACCGATAGGTTCTGTTGTGCTTTTTCTATCAATTTTGCATCCAGCATAATCAGAATCTGAGTAGGATATAATCTTGAAACTTCCATCTTTTGAATACCATATTCCTACATCTATAGTCTCTTTTAGATACTTGAAAATCCTTTTGACTACAGCTAAATGACTTTCTTTTGGTTTTGATTGAAACCTTGCACAAACACCTACAGCAAAGGATATATCAGGTCTGCTTGCATTAAAGTACAGCAGACTACCTATCATCCTTCTGTATAAGGTCTGATCAACATCTTTGACATCTTTATCTTCATCCAATCTAACGTTTGTACTCATAGGAGTTGATACCTTGGTGCTATTTTCCATACCAAATTTCTTCAGTAGCTCCTTGGTATACTTGGTTTGATGAATGAAGATTCCATCCTTCATCTGTTTGACTTGCAGTCCTAAGAAATAGTTTATTTCTCCCATCATACTCATTTGGAATTTACTTTTCATCAGATTAGCAAACTTTTCACAAAGTAATTCAATTTCAGAACCAAATATTATGTCATCAACATAAATCTGTACCAGCAGGGTGCTGTCTCCTTCATTGATTCTGAAAAGAGTCTTGTCAATGGTACTTTTGGTAAAGCCATTATCCACCAAGAATTGAGATAGAGTCACATATCATGCTCTTGGTGCTTGTTTCAAACCATAAAGTGCTTTGCTGAGTCTATACACTTTATCTTCTTGATCTTTAACTTCAAAACCAGGAGATTGCTGAACATAGACCTCTTCTTCCAGAATGCCATTCAAAAATGCACTCTAGACATCCATTTGATATACCTTGAAGTTTTTATAAGCTGCATATGCCAAGAATAACCTGATAGCTTCCAATCTTGCAACAGGGGCATATGTCTCATCAAAATCTATTCCTTCTGCTTGAGAATAGCCTTTTGCCACTAGTCTGGCCTTATTCCTCACAATGGTACCAGATTTATCCAATTTGCTTCTGTAAACCCATTTTGTACCAATTATGTTTGCATGATTAGGCCTTTCCACTAGTGTCCAAACTTGATTTCTTTCAAATTCATTCAATTCTTCTTGCATAGCAATTATCCAATCTGGATCTGATATTGCTTCTTCAACAACTTTAGGTTCCATTTGAGATAGAAAACAAATAAACATAGCTTCTAGTTGTCTTCTAGTTCTCACACCTTGCTGTATGTTGCCAATAACTTGCTCAGTAGGGTGATCCCTTAACCATTATGGATTCTGGTTAGATTGATTCTCAGGAACATCATCTTCGTAGGGTCTCTCATTGCTTCTTCAACAGGGGTTCATCGATCTTTGAACCGCCTCGCTTGTTGCATCGATGAGTGTTACCAAAGGGTGTTCAAAGAGGGGCGTAATCGAAAACCTTTAAGTCATTAAATCTTTCCAAAACATCAACACATTCTGGATCCGTGACTTGCTGATTCTCAGCAGGTTCTAATGCTTCATCTTCCATTCCAGTGAACTTAGGTTCAAATACAGCATGTATTGTTTCATCACGTTTTAATGTCCTTTTGTTCAGTACCTTGAATGCCTTGCTGACAGAAGAATATCCCCAGAATTCCTTCATCTGATTTTGGTTGGAATATCTTCAATTGCTCCTTATGATTCAAAATAAAACATTTGCTTCCAAATGGATGGAAATAGGATATGTTAGGTTTCCTTCCATTCCAAATCTCATAAGGTGTCTTCAGAGAATATGTCTTCCTTACAGCAAAATGGTGATGATGCCATTACCCTCCTTACAGCAAAGCAAAAAGGATAAAAACAAAAAAAGAACAAACTTAGTCATTTCTCATAATAAACATATTTGTTCATCATTATTCCAAACTAGATTCAGCAAAAGATAAAGACATATCCTAACATGAAGGCAAGGTACACCATTTTTGCTTATGATTTACTATCTTTTGGTCTTATAAGCATAAGTTAGCCTATACATGAACCTGAGTATGAATCTTAGCCCGGAGTTGGTTTGTATGATTAATTAGTGTGGAAGGTTCTGCCCCAATCTGTCTCATCTAGAGGGTGTAGGGAAACATGTAGTCGTTGAAGGAAGCAGTGAATAAAGAGTTCCTCGTAGTTCTGTCAAAATCTCCTTGTCCTATGCATGAGATTGCTTCTAGTGGCCACGGGAGCAACAATTTGTGTAGTTTAAGAATTCTCAATATAAAGAAGACGTTGAGTTTTGAGAGAGCATAATGAAGCAGCATTATAGAGGATGTTATTAAAATAAGTCCCTAGGACTAAATCTCCTTAGAATTCACTAATTCCTAAAAAGAGAGCCGAGGTAGGAGCTTTGTATAAATGGTAAGGATAAATGTCGTTTCCTAGGTCTCACAACCAAGGGAAGGATATTAATCCCCAAAAGCGACGAGCCCACCTCATATAGTGCTCAAAGGGTCAACATCTAGCGATCCAAGAAGGATAACTGACAAAGATAATTTTCGGAAAGTCGAGCTGAGAACTTTAAACACAGAACTACTTCTTTAAAACCCTTAGGATTTCTTTTTAGGATTTTAGGTTTTGTTTTCTTTGAGTCCAATAAGAGTAACGTGACATATGTTGAGGTTTTTTATTTTGCCGTGTTCCGATGGCCATTGGGCTAAGGATGTGCAAAACTTTTTTACTCAATATAGGCCACGTGAAATAGAGTTCCGTAGAAGAGTCGAGAAATTGCTAAAGAAAAGGAAATTTAGCAATCAACACGAAGATGGAAGCATTAAGAGAGCTTGAGAATTACTGAAAATGTAACAGAGAATGATTGGTGCGAACAAGAACAATTTTGGTCAACTCCCAAAACTTTTTAGAATGGTGATCCAAATGAAAATCCAAAATTGTGTGCAATTCGTTCTGCAACTACCCTTATCCTTTCCTTTGTACCTTTTCACCCTTCAACCTTTCTATTCTCTCACCAATCTGCCTCACAGTTCACATTTCTAACCATTCCTTCATCCCCTCTCTTTCTTTCCATCTATTTCACTCTCCCACCCTAACCCAATCCCTTACCGAGTACCCACCCAACAATTTCTTACCCACCCTTTATCTTTTCTTACCATCTTTTTGTATCTCTTTTTCTAAACCCATCATACTCTCAACCTCCATTTTGTTTACAAAATACCCTTTAGTTGCGGAATTCAACCGTTTCTAAGTTTTAATGATGATCTTTTATCATTTTGGATTTCATGATCCTAGCCGGGGTAAGTGTAGCTCTGACCCTAGCTCAATTTTAAAAGTTTTTGGTTTGATCAAAATACAACTCATCTTTCTACCGGAAGTTTTAAATTTCACACTTTTACGCCTATTCCGGCATTTCTAGATGATGAGTTTTGTTCTAAGAATATCACATCGATCCGACCTTGTTGATGACGGTGATGACTTTTACGTGATGCATTGGGTTGTTAGTAATTTCGAGGAGAAGCTACATCTCCCTAAGTTGTTGATATCCAATCCAAACGTGAAGCGTCTGCGCCGAGTTTCTGATCTTATCTTTTACCAATAGGTCACATTGAATCTGTTATACCTTACCAAGTTTCTCTTTTCCACTGGGTTGAATACATGGTTAATCCTGTCAACCTTGTGTTCTCCCACATGGGGTAATACCTTTTGATCTTTGTCTTCTCCACCCGGTTATTCTGATATTTTTGTGGTGGAGGATATCGATGAAGACTATAATCTTTCGTTGCTTGTTTATTTTTCTTTCTATTTAGTATTTTTCTTTTTAAGTCCGTATATCCTTTTTCAGAGTTAACTCTTTGGTTTTCCTTGTCATTGGTTGTATGAAATAAAGTGGCTTAATCTGTTTTTGGATATTTTATATCTAATTACAGCCACATTATTTTATAACTTCCATTGACATGTTATCAACGGTTTTGTGGAGTTTCTATTTGGTTTGCTTAGACAGGTTTGCACTTGCAACTCCACGACGTGCTTGAATAACTCCGATGTTCTGCATCTACTTGAGAGCCGTTTCCAGAGCTAAGTCTTTTTCTTAAATTCTCATTTTTATTTGTCATTGGGGACAATGCCAAGTTTAAGTGGGGGGTAGGAGACTTAGCCATGATGCTATAATTGAACAATTGAATAAAACGGTGAAAAATGAAAAAATTGAATAAATGCCAAATTAATTATATCTCGTACCCTTAGAATTGATAGGAAAGGAACCAAGTTGCATGAGTACATGATCATTTTATACTTATGTGAATGTAAATTTAAGGATATTCATGCCAACTATTGCAAGTAGTTATTTATTATTCGATTACTCAATATGTGAATCGACGAATACCGCACAAATTATAATAACTAAGAAGAATTATGTGTACATTGCATTGATGATTGGTTATGCAGACCTAGAGTCGAGATTTATCTACTGATGTATTCTTATCTTCTAGCCATCTAAGCGGAGTAATAAGCTTGAGAATTATCTGTGTTTTGACAAAATGTTAAACACTGGGCTTGTAGTAACATTACCAAAGTAGCCCCGCGCTTGTGGTAATATTCAATGCTTCCACTAATCCGTGAGAGAGGGATTCTTGCAATGCATACTTTACTTTTAAAGCAAGTTTCTTTCTTGAGAAGTGGTAAAGCTTGAAACTACGGAAATGCGAAAAGATTCAAATTTTTAAGAGGCTTGAGTATTTTTCTCGGTCTCCAAGTCCAAAAACCTTATGGATGACGCTCTTGCATATTGCACCATGTCTTTACCCATTGCGAGGCTTAAGAAGAGGTAATGCTGATGTTGGTAGGTTAAGGCTTCGAAGTTAGCATAAACTTTAATCTGGCCACGAATATATAAAACCAAATGCACATGCACACGTCACTTCGATTCATGAAGAGTAGTGAATAATGGATATCTTATGAGCATAAGTGGTATGAGTTGACTCGAGTTTCTTGTATAAGTATGATTTCACCAAGGAAAATGTGTCTTGGGGAATGACTTATTGATGCTTTGTTCCGGACGATCAAAGTCTAAGTGGGGGTAGTTGATGACGGTCAAATTATACCCGTAAAAGTCATCAACGTTGACCTTAAATCGAGATTAATAATATATATTTTATATTAAATCACGTGTTTATATGGATTATTTAATGTTATGTGATGAATAAAATATAATTTGGTATTTATCCATATAATTGGTATTTATCTATTTATAAGATGTAATTTGGTATTTATCTGTTTTTATTATATTTATCCGTTTTTTATTTAAATATGATTTATTGTGGGATAAATATTATTTTGTAGATTTGGATAATTTATGGAGGATAAATACAAGTGGAAGAATTAAATTACAAGATAAATCCAAGAAAATCAAGATGCATTGAAGTTAAAGATCGGATAAGCATGACAAAAGCCGGAAACCAATCAAAAAGTGGCGCCAACTTGGAGGACGCATTTAGGGGGGGCGCACCTTATTATTTTTTAGATCGGCCGGGAGTTATCTCTTATTTGTTTTGATATTTTGATGTATATCTCTTAATTAGCTTGAATCCCTATAAATAAAGGCATGCATATACACGCCAAACACACTTCTTTATACAATACATTTTTTACACTTCTCAGTTTATAATAAAATCTTCAGTTTTTCTTAGAGCAGTTTTTATGCAAGATCTGCAATAATGTAAGTTCTTGTATTTATTTGTTCTTTGTTCTTTGTAATTAAGCCCCCAATTATTGTTTATCGTTTGAGGTGGTTCGTTCTTCACCGAACGATGTAGATCTAAGGATACGATATGAGGCAGTGGGGATTCCTTGTCTATAAGGATCCACACGCCCAGATCTGTTATCCGGTGACCTATAGATGACTTTGGTATGATCGACAACCGTGTTTTTAGTAGATCTATACAATTGCTTTATGAATCTCTATTTTATCCGTTACGTATGTAGAAACGCTAAGATTTAGGTTTTCGCCGCGTCAATCTAGCCACGTTTTTATGGTGTGATTGTCCACCTAGAATTTCTTATCTTAGAAGGTATGGCTACGGCTACGTTGCTCGTCTGTTTTAATTAGCGTATTATTAGGAAATACCAATATAGGACTCCTAGGTCGGCTCATGAATTGATCTTCCGGGACTTTCAACGAGATCTAGATCTGTTCTGTATTCGGGAATTGCTAGCACCTAGTTATACGTAAATCGTAGATTAACATGAGACCGTCCAGGTGATTGTTAATGGGACAGAGACTGATGCGATCGTCTATGAAGTACACCTGAATAAAGGAATGTAGCCTAGGTGAGGAATACGGTTAATATCGGCATCCCTAGTTTTGTAAGCGTGCAAGTCATATGAGGTGGAGGCCGAAAAAGCGAAGTCACGTGATGTAGCATAGTGATCTTGATGGCCTACCCGGAGCTAGATCTAGTTTAGGGAATGACTCCCGTAGCCACTAATAAAAGAAATACGGATCGGATTAATAGTTGTCGAGTCTAGCTTAATTATATAGAATCTCTAGATCCAAACGATAACATGATAATTGGTGAGGTTAATTACGTTGTTTATGTGTTGTGTCGAGTCGTGTCGTTTATCTTTTCTTGTCTCTTGTTGGTCATAGACCGCTTTGTGTCCTTGACATGAATGATTAATTGTTTGTATATAAATGACCCACAATTTGGTTCCCTGTGGGATCGACCTTGATTCCCTATAGCTATACTACGATGGACCTAGTCCTCTTGCTAGTATTGGTTTATGGTGGTCAAGTATTTTAATTATTACTTGATCTACGTGCATCAAGTTTTTGGCGCCGTTGCCGGGGAACCAACGGTCAATTTTATATATAAATAATTTTTTATTCGTGTCAAGTTTTCTGTTTTAGAGTCTGTTTTTACGTTTTAGAGTCGCTCTGGTTGTCTGCTCTGTGAAAAATTCCGTAATCTAGAATAAATGGTTTCGCTTCCCAAATGAGACTACCTCATCGCCAGCAAGAGACTGGTTCTGTTTTATGGAATTTTGCGTGTCTGTTTATCTCCGTGTGTTTAATCCGTAGGTCTGATAGCAGCATGGGAAACCATGTTAAAATCAGTCTACGGTCCGTTTTGTTTTTCTTCTGTTTGTAGAAACCAGAGAAGAAATAATCCTAGTCAGTAATTTTTCGTGGGCGCTGAAAAATAACCCAGCAACATGTGGAGCTACGAATCTGCGATGGGAAAAGTGATGGAAGCAATACCTTTAAAGCACCAAGATGGCTCCGAAAAATTTTTAAGGTTCGAATTATTCGTGGTACAATGTTGAAGGCAAGGTACACCATTTTTGCTTATGATTTACTATATTTTGGTCTTATAAGCATAAGTTAGCCTATACATGAACCTGAGTATGAATCTTAGCCCGGAGTTGGTTTGTAAGATTAATTAGTGTGGAAGGTTCTGCCCCAAATCTGTCTCATCTAGAGGGTGTAGGGAAACATGTAGTCGTTGAAGGAAGCAGTGAATAAAGAGTTCCTCGTAGTTCTGTCAAAATCTCTTTGTCCTATGCATGAGATTGCTTCTAGTGGCCACAGGAGCAACAATTTGTGTAGTTTAAGAATTCTCAATCTAAAGAAGACGTTGAGTTTTGAGAGAGCATAATGAAGCAGCATTATAGAGGATGTTATTAAAATAAGTTCCTAGGACTAAATCTCCTTAGAATTCACTAATTCCTAAAAAGAGAGCCGAGGTAGGAGCTTTGTATAAATGGTAAGGATAAATGTCGTTTCCTAGGTCTCACAACCAAGGGAAGGATATTAATCCGCAAAAGCGGCGAGCCCACCTCATATAGTGCTCAAGGGGTCAACATCTAGTGATCCAAGAAGGATAAGTGACAAAGATAATTTTTGGAAAGTCGAGCTGAGAACTTTAAACTCAGAACTACTTCTTTAAAACCCATAGGATTTCTTTTTAGGATTTTAGGTTTTGATTTCTTTGAGTCCAATAAGAGTAACGTGACATATGTTGAGGTTTTTTATTTTGCCGTGTTCCGATGGCCATTGGGCTAAGGATGTGCAAAACTTTTTTACTCAATATAGGCCACATGAAATAGAGTTCCGTAGGAGAGTCGAGAAATTGCTAAAGAAAAGGAAATTTAGCAATCAACATGAAGATGGAAGCATTAAGAGAGCTTGAGAATTACTGAAAATATAACAGAGAATGATTGGTGCGAACAAGAACAATTTTGGTCAACTCCCAAAACTTTTTAGAATGGTGATCCGAATGAAAATCCAAAATTGTGTGCAATTCGTTCTGCAACTACCCTTATCCTTTCCTTTGTACCTTTTCACCCTTCAACCTTTCTATTCTCTCACCAATCTGCCTCACAGTTCACATTTCTAACCATTCCTTCATCCCCTCTCTTTCTTTCCATCTATTTCACTCTCCCACCCTAACCCAATCCCTTACCGAGTACCCACCCAACAATTTCTTACCCACCCTTTATCTTTTCTTACCATCTTTTTGCATCACTTTTTCTAAACCCATCATACTCTCAACCTCCATTTTGTTTACAAAATACCCTTTAGTTGCAGAATTCAACCGTTGCTAAGTTTTAATGATGATCTTTTATCATTTTGGTTTTCATGATCCTAGCCGGGGTAAGTGTAGCTCTGACCCTAGCTTAATTTTAAAAGTTTTTGGTTTGATCAAAATACAACTCATCTTTCTACCGGAAGTTTTAAATTTCACACTTTTACACCTATTCCGGCATTTCTAGATGATGAGTTTTGTTCTAAGAATATCACATCGATCCGACCTTGTTGATGATGGTGATGACTTTTACGTGATGCATTGGGTTGTTAGTAATTTCGAACATAGCACTTCACTATTCGTATTTCATGCTAGTTTACGATGACATGAAAATAGTTGATCAGGCTACTAACATGTAAATTAAATCTATCAATCAACGTAGCTGGCACCGATTATCATAAATTAGAAATTTACTGGTATTCAGATCTAGTGATATAGACCAACGCAAATTTGAAGAACGCAATCACTATTTCATGATTTCTTCACCAACGAATCAGCTCAATAACACATGGGGTAAAATAAACTAACTACTACATAATTAAACTAAATAAGCAATTAAACCATACTAGTCGAATAGAAAAACGATAGATCTACATCTTGGAAAAGACAGAAAATCATACCCTCGAAGATGAGCATAGATCTCCCTCGGATCTCTCCCTAGGCGGCGACTCCGTCGTCTCTCTAACTAGAACTCATAAAATAAATAAAATAAAGAACAAGAATTTTTATTGCATAATTTTCCTTGAATAATTTGGGTACCAATGTTACATTGAGTTCTGAGGTGAAGCCTCTTATTTATAGCTATCTAAATCGACTTAGAAACATTTAGTTCTACCCATCGTCCAAGAAAATGTGTTTCTGAAGATTTTGGACTCTCGGTAAGTCGGCACCGCCTCCCGGGTTACCGGGGGTATTTTTGTCTTTTTCCGTCAACCGACTTAACTTGGATGCTTCTGGAATACCCTAGGCCCAATCATTTCATTCAGTACACTCCAGATTCGTTCATGATGCTCAGCCCAATATTTCGTATCCTGAAAATCATCAAATAATGCACGAAATAATATCGAAATATGGAAAATAAACGCTAAGTGCAGATTTCTCGACTCACGAACCCAAAATTTGATATTAACTTAAATGGTTCACTTTTATAGGTCGAAACAACTATTTTTAGCTCATAATGGATAGAATATTGATACCATTGGATAGACTATTTTAACCGTCATCAACTATCATACGGAACTAAGTGCCACACCGTTAGAGACGTTGGGGGACCCCTCTAGAATCCTATGGTAGGGACGAACTGGGACAAATCCACTGGGACAAGTCTTGGCCATCCTAGCGAGGACGCCAGTCCCTTATAAGGAGGGGAGAATGTAATGTCCCACATCGGTAAAGTAAAGTCCTGCTCACCCCTATATAAGTGTGAGACAAAGAAGAACCAGTTCGTCTCTTGGAACGGTAAGTGAAGCAAGTCAAGGGTGAAGATGTTCAGTTAGTGTTAGTCCAATGGAGTAATCATACACCGGAAGAGGCAACATGGGAGTAAGAGGACGACATGGTGTCCGAGTTTCCAGATTTCTTGCACCTCACAGGTATGTTAAGTTTCGAGTACGAAACTTTATATAAGGGGGAGGAATGTAATATCCGGTATCTTCATACAGGGGTAATTTTGTCAATCAAGCCGCATTCAGAAATTGTTGTTTTCTCTTAATTATTACTACTACCATTATTACTTTTTTTCAAAAAAAATAGGAACTAAATGCTCAATGTCTAAGTTCACTGTATTTGGGCAAGCCATTAATTAGAAATATTAATATTAAAAAAATAAATCTTCCTAAACTCCAGCCAATCCCAATTATTAAAAGATTTTTTGTAACCTTCCCTCATATTTCTTCCTGTCCATTCACGCAAATTCCTCTTCCAGTCGCCTTTTATCAGAAAAAAAAAAAATAGACCAAGCTTTGGAAAATTATATCAATTCGTGTTTGGTTGGATTTTCAGATGAATCATACCACAACTCTCAGCACGAAGAGGAGATCGTGTAGTCTTTTTCTCGTGTCTTTGTGCAAGATAAATCTCTTTCCCAATACTCTCCGTAAATCGAATTTACAGGATGTTTATAAGGTTTTTCTTTGGTGTATTTCCTTAGAATCTTTATCGTAGTAATCATAGATAGCCTTTGTTGTTGTTTCTTGGATAAAATATCGTACCCTTCATCATTGGAGGTTGCTGTTGAGTTTATGTCTAGGGATGGCAATTTCGATCCAACTCGGTGGATATCCACCCGACCCTACCCGTTAGGGTAGGGTATTTTTAAGGGTAGGGGAAGGTATGGGTTTTCATTTTCAAAACCCGCCATGGGTAGGGTAGGGTATGGATATATATTCTTTACCCATCATAATACACACCCGCCCCCGTCATATACTATATTATATATAATTTAATGTTTGTAATTAACAATCTAAAATATAAATAAAATAACCCGACCATCTAGGAAAAAGGCTTTCCTAAAACAAGAGAAAAGAAAATCCTAAATAAGAAATCTATCTAATTAAGGACCGTAGTCCCATAATCCTTCGTATTTCAAAAAGTTATCAAAATTTCACTTCCTTCATATTCCTTGCAACCCTCGTGATCAAAACAGTTCAAGTGTGGAATGCACGGGTTAGATTTTTCAATATATTGTTTTTTTATGATTCTTTCACTTATTCGTGAAATAAGATGTATTTGTCGGTTTTTGTCATGGGAGCATCGGCCACAACATTATTGATTACACAATGTACTAACCCCATAAATTGTTCACTTATTGAGAGCCTTAATTCATTACTCGCTAATCAAACTGAAGATGATTTCAAACACAGTAAGTAATATGATGTATCAAAGCTAAACCATGAAGTGTGGCAACATCTTAATAGAAAATAATTAATGGGGCTTTGAAAATTGTATGCAATTATATTTACATTAAACTTTCACACAAGAAGTTGCCTATCTATGTCAATTGTTTTATTTCATGACGTGACTTTCTTTAATATACGAAACTATGATACATAGTTGTAAAAAAAATATATCCATGGATATCCACGGCCCCGTGGATATCCGTATGGTGAGGGTATGGGTTTAAGAATTTCTACCCGTATGGGTAATGGGTAGGGTAGGGTAAGGGTAAAGAAATTTTTTGATGGATAGGGTATAAATATAACCAAACTCGTACCCACACGTATCCATTGTCATCCATGTTTATGTCTGCAATATATATTTATATGTAATAAGAAGGTTCTATGGTTTTGGATCGTGAGTTTTGGGTACAAATTTATATATGTGGAAAGGTGCATGGTTATTCTACCTAGAATAGTCAAAGTAGGCTAGTGGGGTTGAATTGTGCAGAAGTTTATTTTCTTAGTAAATAGGAAAAAAAATTAAAGCCAGTAGGATAGCTTTACTTTACTCATCAAAGAAAAGGTTTCTGCAGCTGTTTTGAATTGGAGTTGTTTTGGCATCTAGCAATATATATATTTATTTAAAATGAATGAAAGAATAACTCAATAGATGAAAGTAATTTGAAGAGGGATAATTAGTGTCTCTCGGAATACTCTTTCCCTCTCTTCCCTCTCTCTTCTCTATATTCTCTGTAAAAGACTCAGCCTTAGAGTTCTCTTCGGCGCAGGAGGCCCTCTGCTGCTGGCGTCCACCCCTTTCCTTTCTGAAAATCATTTTCTTTCTTCTTGTACATCCTTTTTTGTGTTGAGGCTCCAACAGTTTTGGGATGATCTCTCTTCTTCTTTGCCGGATCTGGTTCTTTCCGGCGGGTCTCAGATCTGAGGTCATTGGCGTTGTCCTTTGCTTGGAGCTTCGTTGATCTCCGGCTAGATTCCTTTGCTTCAGCCCGAGAGCTCTCCCGGTCCTTAGCTCACCTCCATCTCTTGGCTTTTCAGTCATGTCCGGTGATCGGTGCCGGAATCTTGACTTCGATGGTGCTTTCCGGTGTCTTCTTCGGTTGGCCGCTTTCTATTCGGGAGGAGTTGTCAGGCTTTCAGGCTCTCTATTCCGTACGACGGCGGCTTGAGGCGGTGTAGTCTAGCGGAGTTATCGTTTTAGTTTTTATTTCTCTGTGTTTGTTGTTTTAGTTCTATGTATGTGTTGGTTGAATAATAGATTACCTAGAGGATCAATGTGTCTGAACGTCTTTTCAGATATTTTTCCTTCTATTCAGCACCCTCGACCCGATCTATTATTCGACCTAGGTGTATTGTTATTGTTTGTTGTTTGTAGTGCGGCTAGGCCGTGTTGTAGTGCGGATTTTGGCCGTGTTGTAGTGCGGGCTGACCATGTTGTAAATTATGTTTGTTCGGGTTTAATAAAACTTTCGTTCCTTGGGGAAAAATAAATTTAGTGTCTGCATAAAGGTGCAGGTTGACTGATTGATTTTCTTGAAGTTTATATTTTTTCTGCTCTACAAGAATCCATAAGTATTATATACATATATATATATATATATATATATATATATATATATATATATACACACACATATATTTATGAGTACATAAAGTAATAAAGGATACATGTTTTGATGGTTGTAGGTGAAGAAAACGTCGGGGGGTATCGGATAACGGTTATAAATCATATCAAGGTAAGAGGGTGTTCTAAACGAGTGTTATTCTCTGTGAATTGGTGGGCATGTCTTTGAGGACATTACATGTTATGTTGCAATGTCTAACTACGACTTCTGGTAGCCTTGGCTCAGCACCACAACTGAGATCCTCTACGGGGAGAAGGTGGGAGAACCGGAAGGCGTTGTTTAGGCCTTTTGGGACATTGACTTAGTAGTCAATGATTCTTTTACAACGTGCTGGGTAGTATAACTAGATGTCTAGGACTAGAAGTCCTTAGGCAGCCTTTATGTGAATGAATCAGGCTGTTAGATCTAAACTCGTAAATTTACATATGTGCGTGTCTAAAAGCTAAAGCGTCGATATCATTGGTGAGGCACGTCTATTCTTCGTAGCATGGTATTTTTCCACCCCTCTACTTGGCTTGATGCCAAGGGACGCATGTGACTCCCTCACGGGGACCTAAGCCCGTGCCCTCGAGGTGGTTACCATGTTGCGGTGCAGTTGTTCACCGTGCGTAGTGTCCTTTGATATTGATGCAATAAACTTACTTGTGCGAGGACATACTATGTGATCTGGTGGAGGGAGAGTGTGATCTCATTACAACCCATGTGATAGTGTTTGTTGATCTTATAATGATGAATGTTATATATATGTATGTATATCATGTAACCATTTCTTCTACCCTTTACTAAGTATTCATTATTGTCCCCACCCTGAGAAAGTGGTTGTCAGGAAGATGATGAGTATGGATACGATGACGGTAACGACGAAGCTGATGTTTAAGCCCAAGATGATGGAAAATTATTTTTATGCTTTTATTATTCTATTTTGAGAGATAGACGATAGCACCTTTTTCTACCTCATTTGGGAGGTAATAAGTTAAACAACATTTATTTTGTTGTTCTGTCTTTTTAGTTTTATTAGACGTAGATTTTGGGACTTGGTGATCCTTTTGATTGTCGATTGACTTTCTTTTCCGAGTAATCTTTTAGATTTAATTTTTTCCGCTTTTACTCTGATTAATTGAAATGAGGCTTATGCATATATTAATTTTGATGATTTAAAAAGTTAATATATGCATGCCGGGCGTTCTTTACGGATAATTACTCGGTATCTGGAACGGGGCGTCACACAATGTATCTTAGATCAATGTCTACAGCATTCAAGAATCAAAGTCTATCAATAGAACGAACATTCCAGGCTATTGCCGAGTATATTGATGCACCGAATATTTTTGTGCAAAGGCAAAGTGACTTGATGCGCCAGATGAATATCAACTTCACCAACAACTTTGCAGGTCTAAGACAACATGTCTCACAGGAAAATGAGGCTATGGTAGCAGCTTTTGGCACCAGAATGGGAAGTATGGTCAAAAAGTTGACTGATCATGACATGAAGTACACATCCATTGAGTGCAAGTTGGACGATTTGATCAACACAGCTGAAACTACCAACAGCATTCTGTTACAACAACAGGATGATGCTGGAAAAAATGGGAAAGAAATGATATGCCTAAATGATCAACAGCTAGACCCCTTAACTTCACTGATGAACAAATCACAGATAAAGATAGAGAACTGAAGATTAGAGTTGAGGCTGAGGAACAGCAAAGGAAAGCTCTGGAAGAAAGAGAGCGAAGCAAGAATGAGCCTTGCTTCGGACTGCCCTTTCCTATTCAAAGGAGAGATGATGACCGAGACAGATCAGGCAATCAGAAAAGGCCTGGATCCAGTCAAGCAAGATGCTCTACAAGTCAACATCGGTCCAGCACCAGCAAAAGTAGTGTCAGTAGACAAAGACAATCAGCTGGAAGTTGTTATGGTCATAAAAGGCACTTCACCACCTTTAGAAATAGGGAAGAAAAGGAAGCAGCAGTGTTAGATAATGTGAAAGAATTTTTCAGAAATCAAGACTGTCTGTACCCGAACAGGTCACAAGATGAAGCCTGAGCAGATTGGCTTGGTAATCAAGAGGATGAGTTGAGAGTTGATGATAATCTCTAAATGGTACCATTATTTATACCTATATTTACCCTGAATTATGCTCAAGAGAGGATATATTAGGCCGAGTGATTAAAGTCCAAGAAGAAGTCTGTTGAAAAAATAGAAGAAAAGTCGGCCCGGTTTACCGAGGGCTAGGTCCGGTAAACCGAGGACTTGATGAACACGAAATTGATTCTGCCGCATTATCTAGGTCGGTTAAGGTTTTAGAGAGTCATTGAATCTATATAAGGCAGCATTATCAGATTATTACATAGCCTTTGATAAGTTTTGCATAATTTATTACATACATTATACAATTGGATTAAATAAAGTTTTCTTGAGCTTTGGAGGTGTTATTTCTGGTTTACTCCCTTTCTCTACCATCTCTAGCTTGAGTAGATCGAGCTAGATCTCATGAAGGTTTGAAACTTTGAACGTTCCTTTTTGTCTTCAATATGGTAGATATGTTCGTATTTATTTGTTTTAGTTAATCTGCATGTTTAAAGACCCCATAATTTACTTAGAACAATCGTAATTGAGCAATGTAGATCCAGGAATAGGAAAAGCTGACCCCAGTGACCCGGCGGTCTATACCGGTTTACCGAGGCATTATTTAGAAAACCTAAAACTGGGATTCACTACAGCTACGTTGATCGATAGGTTTAATTAACAGTAGGTTAGATTTGGCCAATCTACTTATTGTAATCGTAAACTAGCATGAAATACGAATAGTGAAGTGCTAAGTTTGGACATAGTCCGTTGGACCCTAGGAACGTGCTGATCAATGTCGACAGCTGCCTAGGCGGGTTAGCGGTATGAGTTAACGCTCGATATCGGTAATTCTAGTTCTTTATGGGTATGGGCTATTACGGACAAACTGAGGAGGGTAGCTTGCGTATAGATTGTCTACTACCATTGTCGGAGTAGATAGGAGTAGGAGTTCCACCCGTAGCTGAATATGATAATTAAAACGAAAGCTCGTGATTAATCTAAGGAAATTATGTGGGGAAGTGATCGTAACAATTAACTAATCCAAGTTAGTAGATCGGTGAGAAGAGGGGGAGAAATACCACGTTTGTTTTCTTTATGTTCATTGCTGGTCAATGACCGCCTCTATGTTGCTTCTTAATTAGGATAGAATCGTTTATAGTTAAAGTTGCATTGTCTCTGTGGAATTGACCTTGACTCACATTTACTATGCTACGATGTACCTAGTATTCTTGCTAGTAATATCGACGTTAGTGCTTACATGCGATCAAGATTTTTGGCGCCGTTGCCGGGGACAATGGCCAATTTTAAATACAAACGTTTTAATTCTGATTAAGAAGTCGTTTTTATTTTATTTTATTTTATTTTATTTTATTTTGAGTCTTGAGTCATTCTGGATCTAGCATGCACCTGTTAAACTACCTGAATGAGAAATTTCAGGACCGGTTTATCGAGGATAACCCGAGTTACCGAGGTCTAAAAAATCAAATTCTGACAGTTATTCTGTGTTATTCCCTTTAGTTAGTAGCTCCGCAACATTTTGGATCTAATCCCAACTGAAGCAGAAGTTGCTAACCTTTTCTTTGTTTTATTTTGTCTTTTTTGCAGGAAGTACCAGAACACTTCGGAAATTCTGTCAAACATAAGCGGGAAAAGTCTAAAAGAGTCAGACACTATGCCTCGAAATGTGTTGAACATCAAACCTATCTCGATGTACCCTGGATCAGAAGCCAGAGATCACTATGAAGCTAGCAAGAAACGTGTGGGAAGAGGAGAATGAAAAGCTTAAGCAGAAGGCAGAGGAAAGCCTGAAAGAGTACGAAACATACAGGCCAGGTGAGTTCCCTATCGAATTAATTGATATATCGTCCGACTACGACTCCGATGATCCGGAGGAGGATCCGGACACCATGTTTTCAGATTCTGAGGATTACCGGATTCTGACGTAGTAGAACAATTAGGAGACCCTGGAACATTTTGACTCCCAATTTCTATCAATGGTATATCTTTAGGTTTAGACCTCTGTGATTCTGGATCAAGCTGTAACATCCTACCTCTATCCCTCTACCAAAAGATTAAGCTTCCTGTTGTGATGAATCAAACCAGAACCATGACCTTCGTTGATAGAACTAGAGACATGCCTGCCGGTCTGCTGAGGAAGTGCACCATAAAGGCAGGAGGTTTCACTTATCCGATTGACTTTACGGTGATAGACATACTAGAGGACCCAAGCGCCCTAGTTTTGTTAGGAAGACCTTTCTTAGTGACAAGCAGAGCGGTTATGGATTTTGATAATGGGGAGATTACATTATGTTGGAAATAAAATTTATGTTTTGATGATAATTCATCTTATTTTTTCAAAGTATTATCTTAACCCCATTGATGAAGTGCTGAAGCCAACTGTTATAGTGAAAAGCTAAAAGATGTCTAGAACTGAATGTATAAGTTTTACTAAAGTCTGATAATTGTATAGGTTACATCAGACAAGCACTGTAATAGTTAATGTGTCTTAAAACTGAAAACTGGAAATCATTTAGGAAACTGGAAATTACCAATACAAGCAAACTGACTCAGAATACACCTACATGGAACTGAAGAAGGTAAGTTCGCTGAGAGTTACAGACTCGGTTGACTTATCTAAAAGATTGAAGAACTGAGGGACACTGACTCAGTTATTGAAGAATGAAGAACTGAGGGGTCAAACTCAGTTATGAAGATTACAAGTCGAGACTGTAAAGTTAGACTTCAGGCAAGATTGTGGTCACCTGAACTGACTTTATGGATCTTGTATGAAGACCTAAGAATCATAAGGACAATGAATTCTTAGATGATAATGAGTCATGGTGTACTCTGATTAAGTCAATTATAATCAGATGAAAACTGGAGTACTGATATTTGAAGAAGAATAAAATCTCAGTTAATGCTCCAAGTCAGCTAGAAAACTGACAAGTGAAAACTCAGTATAAAACTGATAAAGAAACTCAGTTTTATAAGTCAGCCATCCAACAACTGAAAGTACAGTCGAACGTTGTAAAGAAAACAATTTCATTGGATGAGTTATCGACACAATGAGAACGGTCAAAAAATATATCCGTTGCAGAAAGAGACACAGATACAATTCGAATCTAAGTCAGATGAACGTTGGACCTCACACTATAAATAGAAGACTTTGCACCCAAAAGAATATAAGAAATTTACAAGCAAGTTTGTGCATTAGTCATCTTATTCGAATTGCTATCATCTCTGAACTTTAACAAGATCATATCTAGTATTTCTTCAAGTGTTCAAGCTACAAAGAATTTATCAAGAATCCAACACTTTGAAGAACCACAAACAAGAATCAATTTATTGATTCTCAGCCCAACTTTGATTCTACATCAAAGGTGTTAGACTGTGAAGCTAACCAGGAAGGTTTTGCCAAGGACAGTTGTGACAAGCAGTCGGGTAGAGTGTGTTTGTGGTGGTAGCTGGTGAAGAGGCAATCCTACCCTCTAAGGACCAGTGGTTCAAGCATTTGGAGAGCAGCCATTCTACCTGTTCTACAACTGTTTAGATAGTGACGCTAGGGATTAGCCAAGGACTATCGTTTAGGACTTTTTGTAATAGTGCACCTCAAGAAGTTCTAGTGGAATTTTCCTCCGCACCACAGGGGAAGAGAGGACTGACAGGATTACACCACCTGGAACCTCTATAACATCCGCCTTATTTACTTTACGCATTTACTTACTTATTCAGCATTTACTCATAGCATTGTTATACTTGATTGTTATACACATCTCACGATTACATAACCGACATTCACGAATTCGATTCACACTACTCGCCATAATAGAATAACAAGATCAAGAAAAAGGCTAGAATCATATCCGCTGCCGTTGACTCGAGTTTAGCTTAAGTCGCTTTGACTTAATCTCACTTTGTCACCTTAACTCCACACAAGTTTTAACTGAATCATAAGTTGTTTAAAATTCAGTTTTAGGGACAAGTTTATTCACCCCCTCTAAACTTGTGTTAGCCTTTCCAAGGGACCAAAATTGGTATCGGAGCAGTGTTTCTTTGACAAGATATCATTTGCTCTATATTTCCTCTAGTTGTTCTCAGTTGAAAGCTCAGTTTTAAATTTATTTCTCACTCACTCACAATGGATAACAATCAATATGCAAGACAAATGCTTATGTGCAACATGGACAGATTTGATGAATACAAACGTCGTATGCAGGCATTCCTGGCAGCTACTCATGATGAAATGATGGATGTACTCACTGATGGACCAATTCAAATCACTCATATGCAAACGGTTGGTGGAGAGCAAGTTCGAGTTGCAAAACCCAAATCCGAATGGACCAGTGATGATCGCAAGCGAAACAATCTCAACAATGTGGCTATGGAATTTATCCTCAGAACTCTTGACAGCAACATGTATCTAAAGGTGAAAGAATGCACAACTGCCAAGGAAATGTGGGACAAACTTCAGTTAGTTTGTGAAGGAACAGACTCAATAAAGGAGAATAAAATTTCTGTCGCAAAACAAAAATTTGAGAATTTCAAAATGAAATCTGGAGAAACCATTGACCAAATGGAGACAAGATTCAGTGCTATCATGGATGAACTAGATCTACTCAAGATTGAATATTCAAAGAAAGTTATCAACACAAGAATCTTGAAGGCATTACCAATGTGCTGGAAGATGAAGGTCACTGCTATGGAAGAATCCAGAAGACTTGATGTAGAGGATTCATTCAAAATCTTTTCAGATTTGAAAGCTTATGAATTCAGTGAAGATTTCACAAGCACAGCTGCAATAATCAAGGCTCTGGAAGAACCTAAAACCACAGCACTTGCAGCAGCATCAAATGACATTCAAGAAAACTCATCTAGCAATCTTCATGAATTGTATGAGATGGAAGAACAAATGGCTCTAATGATGAGCAGAATTCGAAGGATGAAGAGTGGACATCCAGTCACTCAAAAATTCATCAAAAGGACTCCATAGAAAAGAAAAGACGATGAATATCTCTGTTTCAACTGCAAGAAACCTGGACATTATAAAGCTGAATGTCCAGAACTGATCAAGAAGACCCCACCAAGAAGAGTTGGTAGAAGAGCACTCCTTGCTGGAGATGAATCAGATTATGAAGCTGGTACTGAAAGGCTATCAGATGACACAGCTTTAATGGCACACATGGAAGATCAAAATGAGGTATGTGAATCTAACTCTAAATACTCCTCAGCTCAGATTTCCATGATAAATGCATGTTCTTCGACTGCTGACTCCAATCCAAAAAATCTAGAATTAGAAGAAATGCTTGACGAATTGATGAATCAGCTAGTAACTATTCAAGCTGGTTATGAATCAATCAAAGCTGAGAAAGAAAGTCTAATTCTGGAAGTAGAAAGATTAAAGTCTGAACTAAAAATGTTGAAACTGACTAAAACTGATAAAGAAAAGATTCAAAGATCGATCACAGCATCGTGAAGAAAGAATCGAATCATTTGCTCAATCAAGTTCGATTCTCGGATTCAAATCGTAAAAAACCATATGGAGACAAAAGCGGTTTAGGATTTGATACACATCAATCTTCAAAGAATGGAACTAGCAACGCTGCTGGACCTAGTACCAAAACTGGTATTAAGTTTGTAGCTGAGCAATTTCCACAAACTGAGAAAATTGCTGAACCAGTAAAGCCAGTATCACAAAGGATAAATCAGTTTTCTAAGAAGACAACTGCATCTACCAACAAAAGTAAGTCAAATGGTAGACCAGCTGTATCCAATGGAAACCGAAAAGGCAAATCAATTGCCAGATCCACAAAAACCAATGAAGTTAGGAACCAGAAAAATTACAATCAAAGTAAATCCAAGAATGTCAGTCATTCAAGGATTCACACATTCAGGGGGAAAGGAAGAATATACCCCACTGACGATGATTGGAATTTTACGGATTTTGTTAATAAAACTGATAATGACAATCATTCCAGACCAAGAACTTATCACAAGTTTCAGTCCAAAACTCAAAGAGAGGACTAATTTCGAGCTTCTCGGATAAGTCACAAAGACAAAGGTCACCTGCACTCAAGATGTATGAATGATAGTTATCATTCAAGCTTTAATAACAGAATGCATGGTGGAAATAAATTTCAGCCAAAAGATCTGAGAGATCATATAAATAAGATACAACCCAAACACAGACATTATGGGAGTGTGGCTTATATATATGAAAACAAGTGCAACAATATCCGAAGAATATCTAAAGGATATATTCCCAGTGTTGTACTGACAACTGACCCCCATGGACCCAAACTGAATTGGGTACCTAAAAACTTTTAATTTTTATTGCAGGATATTTGGTACTTTGACAGTGGTTGCTCCAGACACATGACAAAGAGCAAGGACTGTCTTAGTAATTTTATTGCAAAAGATGGACCAAATGTCAATTTTGGAAGTAAAGATAAACCTGGATACACCAGAGGTTATGGCACCTTAATCCGAAATGGACTTACAATCAAGAATGTATCCTATGTAGAAGGACTACACTACAATCTACTCAGCACAAGTCAATTTTGTGATATGGGATATAAAGTCACTTTTGATAAAGATTTCTGCGTTGTCATCAGCGAATCAGCTTATCAAGTTGTCCTAGCCGGAAGAAGAAAGGAAAACATGTACGTGGTAGATTGGACAACTGCCGTTGCTGAAACTTGTCTACTTGTGCATACCAAATCAGAAATCAGTTGGCTATGGCACAAGAAACTGAGTCATCTCAATTTTGATGACATCAACACACTCGTTAAGAAGCAGCTAGTCATTGGGCTACCAGAGATATCATATAAGAAGGACATCTTATGTGATGCATGTCAACAAGGAAAACAAACAAAAGCAAGTTTCAAGACAAAATCTCAGCATTCTACAACACGACATCTAGAATTGCTACACATGGATTTATTTGGACCTATTACACCAATTAGTATCAGTGGAAAGAAATATATTTGGTGGTAGTAGATGATTTTTCAAGATATACTTGGGTAATCTTTCTAACCAAGAAAAGTGAAACCAAGCAGAAACTCACTGAACTTCTCAAGAGACTTCAGAATCAAAAAGGAGTTTTAGTTGTTAAGATAAGATCTGATAAAGGAACTGAATTCCTCAACAGTGTGATTATTGAATATTGTGAAGAAAATGGTGTCTTACACCAACTTGCCGCCACAGGAACACCACAACAAAATGGTGTAGCTGAAAGAAGAAACAGAACACTCAAAGAAGCTGGAAGGACTATGATCTATGAAGCTAAACTACCTGAAAGATATTGGGCAGAAGCAGTTAATACAGCTTGTTACACTCAGAACAGAGCTCTCATGAACAAAAGACTTGAGAAGACTCCTTATGAAATTTGGAATGGAAGAAAACCAAATGTTTCATACTTTCATGCTTTTGGAAGCAAATGTTTCATCCACAATAATGGAAAAGATCAACTTCATGTTTTTCAGCCCAAAGCTGATGATGGAACTTTCCTAGGATATTCAAGTGTCAGCAAAGCTTTTAGAGTACTAAATAAAAGGACACTCAAGCATGAAGAATCAATACATGTAGTATTTGATGAACCAAACTTCCCTGGTGAAACAACTGAAGACCAACCAGAACCAGTTTCTCAGTCTCAGTTACCGGTTATGCCAGAACCAATTTCAGTTGACATTGAAAGATTACAAATTTCAGACTGTTCAGATCAAGATCAGCCTCAGTTTCCATTTAATCAACAACCTAAACAACTCCATTCAGACTCAGTTGAACAAGTTCAAGAACCAGTTTCTGAAGAATCATTTGAACAAAATGCAAATCAGTTGATACAAACTCACACACATCAATGGATGAGAGATCACCCTGGAGAACAAGTTATTGGTGATACACAAGCTGGAGTTTGAACAAGACATCAGCTAGATGCAATGATTGCATGCTTTCTATCTCAATCAGAACCCAAAGAAATTGAAGAAGCTTTGAAAGATCCAGATTGGATATTAGCTATGCAAGAAGAACTCAATGAATTCGAGAGAAATAAAGTATGGGAATTGGTGGATAGACCAGTTCATGTGAATAACATTGGAACCAAATGGGTTTTCAGAAATAAACTTGATGAAGATGGGAATATCATCAGAACTAAGAACAGACTTGTAGCCAAAGGATACCCTCAAGCAGAAGGCATAGACTTTGATGAAACTTATGCACCAGTCGCAAGATTAGAAGCAACCAGATTATTTCTTGCCTTTGCCGCTCACAAGAAATTCAAAGTTTATCAAATGGATGTTAAAAGCGCATTTTTGAATGGAATTCTAGAAGAAGAAGTATACGTTCAACAACCACCCGGATTTGAAATCAAAGATCAAGCAGATAAAGTTTTCAAACTAAGGAAAGCTCTTTATGGACTCAAACAAGCGCCAAGAGCTTGGTACGAAACTCTATCTCAGTTTCTAGTGGATAATGGATTTATCAAAGGAACAATCGAAAAAACCTTATTCAGTATGAAGAATGGATAAGATACTCTACTTGTTCAAATTTATGTTGATGATATCATCTTTGGATCAGAAAATGAACAATTATGCGAGAAATTTGCAAGTTTGATGAAAAGCAAATTTCAGATGAGTATGATGGGTGAATTAAATTATTTCCTGGGATTGCAAGTTAAACAGTTGGCTGATGGAATTTTCATTCACCAAACCAAATATACAAGAGAACTTATCAAAAAGTTTGGTATGGAGAAATATACTGGAATTTCTACACCAATGGGGACCAACATCAGGCTTGATGAAGACAAAGAAGGTAAAGATGTTGATCAAACACTCTATAGAAGGATGATTGGAAGCTTACTCTATCTTAGAGCAAGTAGGCCAGACATATCTTTTACTGTCGGTGTATGTGCAAGATTTCAATCAAGACCAAAAGAAAGTCATCTCACAGTTGTGAAAAGAACTTTGAAATACCTGAAAGACACAGATGGAGTTGGAATTTGGTATTCAAAAGAAGGAGAATTCAAGTTGATCTCTTATTCAGATTCAGACTATGTTGGATGCAAAGTGGACAGAAAAAGCACATCAGGCACATGTCAATTATTGGGAAATAGACTTGTGTCGTGGTTTAGCAAGAAGCAAAACTCGATTTCAACTTCTACAGCTGAAGCTGAATATATAGCAGCTGGAAGTTGTTGTGCTCAAGTTTTATGGATCAGACAACAATTAAGAGACTATGGGATAGAAGAAGGAACAATTACCATAATGTGTGATAATACGAGTGCAATTGCAATTACTGATAATCCAGTTTTACACTCAAGGACAAAACACATTGATGTTCGTCACCACTTTATAAGAGATCATGCAGAGAAGAAGGATATAACAGTTCTTTATGTACCTACTGAAGATCAGTTGGCAGACATCTTTACAAAGCCTTTGGACAAAGAAAGATTTGCCAAATTAAGAACTGAGTTGGGAATAATCAAAGTCAGTTAAGTCAGTTAAGCCAGAGATCCGTCAAGGGGATTAGTCTTTGTTATGATGGGTGCGCTCACTTAACAGATTAGTCATTGACATCAACGATCTCAAACTGACAAACTGAAGAATCTGACAAACTGAATAATTTGATGGAACTGAATTATCTCAAGAAATCAACCTCAAAGATCGCCTTTCATCCCGACCAAATATAGTCAAAGGTTGATAAGATAGAATCAACAAATGTTATATCGCATTAAATTTTCACGATTCCTTTTGTCGTAATTTCGTGTGTACCCCCGCTTGTCGAATAAGACACGATCGGTTATCAAAACCATCATGGAATTTGAAAAGTTGTACCACTCAACCGCCAGAATATCCTACCTATTTATTCAACCTCCTTTCACACTATTCACTATCCAAATTCAAATTATTTTCAGAAAGCGAAATAAACTCTTTGCAACCCTTTCTCTCAAAAATCAAATTATTGTGTTCACACTCAAATATGGCCACTTCAGATGATTCGAAAGACACGCGATTGATCACGGAGCTGGATGAACTAACACTTGATATGTATGAAGGTTTGTGTCAAAACACCTTGTTAGCCAGCTATGTCCGGGATAAAATCGAAAAACAACCAGGATTGAATAACATCCTCGAAGTTAGTTTCAAAGAAAAACGAGATATGGAAGGCATTTTGCAATTTTGGCAAAATATGCGAACAGTCAGAGACTCCTTGATAACTACGGTTCGTGAAGATCGGATTGTTCTCAATGAAAGAGTATTAAGGTCACTCTTTGGCTTCGCAGACACAACAGCAACTTCAACAGAGTTCGCCACTCTATTATTAAAGAAAGAAGCCTTTCTCGCAATGATTACTTCGTCTACAGAACCAATCCAACCTGGTATTCATGTCGACAAAATCAAGCCGGAATTCGGACATCTCAGCAGATGGCTCAGCAGACACGTCATTGGAAAATCCAAAGGAATTAACATACTGTCAGAAGAGAATATCTATCTCATGAATATAATCTGGGATGGAATAGAATTCAATTGGGCAGGCTATGTTCTAAATCAGTTCAAGAAGCAACACTTAGCTGAGTTAGAAAGCGCAAAAAGAGCACAAGCTGAAGGACAAGTAACTGATGGGAGATTCCGACTGAAGAAGACACTCAGTGGAATCGTTCAGTTTTATTTAGAAAGAATTAAGGAAGGGAAGCAAGCAAGGCAAACTGCAACTTCAAAGGAAAGCACAGAAACAACTTCCCAACAATCTAAAGCAAGTCAGAAAACTGTATCTTAGCAGGAAGCTGAACGCAAAGGGACTAAGCGAAAAATCATTTCAACAGAAGGAAGATCAGTTGCAAGATGTTTGTACTCAGAAATCTCAAGTGAGAAAGCACAAACTGAGGGGGAACAACAACATCAATTGACAACTGAAGTTACTGCAGAACGTATTTCGCCATAACAACAAGAATCGGTTCAAAGATTCAAAGACCAGCCTTCAAAGTCGATGAATCATCAAGATGATGAAAATGAAACTTCAACCAGAAGGTTTTCGAGATATCAGTTTACAGACTGAAGAGAAATCACTCTTAGAGAAATTGGAAGTTAGAGATCTTTACTCTCTGTTTCCTATGACAGAATTTCTTGACAATTGTTTCACAAGATTCAATGAGTTAGCTAAAAGAAGGGAATCAGGAACATCATCTAAAGACAGTTCAAAGAAGAAAGATGATGGTGATGATGGAAATTCAGGAAAAGAAGCTTATGAAACTACAGTTTTGCAAACAATTATTCAACCTCAACCTCTAGCAACGCAAACTGAAACACAGCAAGAAGGATTGCCAGTTGGAAATCAGACAGCTGACACTCAGCAAGCAGCTGATGAAGTCAGACAACTTATGGTTATTACTGATAATACTCAGGACAAGGATCAAATTGAAGCTACATATGATCCTTCTGATTTTCTATCTAAGGATGAATTAGCCAGAGTTCATGAAAACTTGAAACTCGTACTCAGTCAGAAAGATGCACAGAATGGTCTTTTATCAAACATCTCTGGATATCTTGATTATAGAACTAGAACTGATGTTTCAGTTCATGCAAGACTAGAGATGATTCACAAATAAAGTTCAAGTTCTGCTTCAGAAATTGTGTTACTCAAGCAACAACTCGAAGATTCAACCGCAGTAGATAGAGAAACTCATGCTCAGGCCCATTGGCATATGAATCAACATATCTACGGGTTAGAAACTCAGCTTAAGGAAGTACTTGCTTCTCAGCGACAGATTTCGGAAGATCAAAAAGCAACCCATGCCCTGGTAGATCAGTTATATGATGCCAAAAAGGGGGAAGCTGAAGAAGAAAAGCTGAAGTTACTTGGAGACTTGAAGCAACTTGAAGAAGAACTACAAAAATATAGATCAGATCCTAAATTTTTGAAGAAAGAGTTAACTGATAATCAACTTATTGAAAAATACAGTCAACCTGGAGACAGAAGAGTTACTCTCACAAAGGATCTGTGGACACAGTTTAACAAAGATTACAATCTTATTAAAGCCAAGTACAAGGACAGAACATTTGAAGAATCCTTGAACTATTTTCTGTCAGATATTTATCAAAGCAGAAAATTGCACAACACAAGAAGAATCTAAGGATTGATGATAAACTGAAGATTAAAGACAAGACTGAGCAAATGAAAGCTGATCTAGCAGAATTTGAAAGTTACTACTTGAAAGACTCAAGCTTACCCAAGCTAATTCAATGGAGAAGATGGAAAGAAAGTAGTCAAGTTGAATACAATAAAACTTTCTCAAAAGAAGACTCCAAACTAGAAGAAGATTTTCTACTGTACGACAAAGTAAGAAAATATGACTCAGTCATGCAAAAAGCTAAGAAGAAGCTTAGTCTTTAATCACAGTTATCTGAACAAAATGTACTTATCCAGTTTTTGCTCATTCTAATGAAAACCAGTTTTCCAGTTTTACACTTCTTTACATTGTTTTGATCTTTAAGCTTTTCTTTTAGGGAGAGTTTTGGCATCATCAAAAAGGGGGAAATTTTTGGAAATAAAATTTATGTTTTGATGATAATTCATCTTATTTGTTCAAAGTATTATCTTAACCCCATTGATGAAGTGCTGAAGCCAACTGTTATATTGAAAAGCTAAAAGATGTCTAGAACTGAATGTATAAGTTTTACTAAAGTCTGATAATTGTATAGGTTACATCAGACAAGCACTGTAATAGTTAATGTGTCGTAAAACTGAAAACTGGAAATCATTTAGGAAACTGGAAATTACCAATACAAGCAAACTGACTCAGAATACACCTATATGGAACTGAAGAAGGTAAGTTCGCTGAGAGTTACAGACTCGGTTGACTTATCTAAAAGATTGAAGAACTGAGGGACACTGACTCAGTTATTGAAGAATGAAGAACTGAGGGGTCAAACTCAGTTATGAAGATTACAAGTCGAGACTGTAAAGTTAGACTTCAGGCAAGATTGTGGTCACCTGAACTGACTTTATGGATCTTGTATGAAGACCTAAGAATCATAAGAACAATGAATTCTTAGATGATAATGAGTCATGGTGTACTCTGATTAAGTCAATTATAATCAGATGAAAACTGGAGTACTGATATTTGAAGAAGAATAAAATCTCAGTTAATGTTCCAAGTCAGCTAGAAAACTGACAAGTGAAACTCAGTATAAAACTGATAAAGAAACTCAGTTTTATAAGTCAGCCATCCAACAACTGAAAGTACAGTCGAACGTTGTAAAGAAAACAATTTCATTGGATGAGTTACTGACACAGCAGAACGGTCAAAAAATATATCCGTTGCAGAAAGAGACACTGATACAATTCGAATCTAAGTCAGATGAATGTTGGACCTCACACTATAAATAGAAGACTTTGCACCCAAAAGAATATAAGAAATTTACAAGCAAGTTTGTGCATTAGTCATCTTATTCGAATTGCTATCATCTCTGAACTTTAACAAGATCATATCTAGTATTTCTTCAAGTGTTCAAGCTACAAAGAATTTATCAAGAATCCAACACTTTGAAGAACCACAAACAAGAATCAATTTATTGATTCTCAGCCCAACTTTGATTCTACATCAAAGGTGTTAGACTGTGAAGCTAACCAGGAAGGTTTTGCCAAGGACAGTTGTGACAAGCAGTCGGGTAGAGTGTGTTTGTGGTGGTAGCTGGTGAAGAGGCAATCCTACCCTCTAAGGACCAGTGGTTCAAGCATTTGGAGAGCAGCCATTCTACCTGTTCTACAACTGTTTAGATAGTGACGCTAGGGATTAGCCAAGGACTATTGTTTAGGACTTTTTGTAACAGTGCACCTCAAGAAGTTCTAGTGGAATTTTCCTCCGCACCACAGGGGAAGAAAGGACTGACAGGATTACACCACCTGGAACCTCTATAACATCTGTCTTATTTACTTTACGCATTTACTTACTTATTCAGCATTTACTCATAGCATTGTGATACTTGATTGTTATACACATCTCACAGTTACAACTGACATTCACCAGAATTCAGTTCACACTACTTAGTTTTCATAATAGAATAACAAGATCAAGAAAAAGGCTAGAATCATATCCGCTGCCGGTTGACTCGGTTTTAGCTTAAGTCAGTTTGACTTAATCTCAGCTTTGTCAGCTTAACTCCACACAAGTTTTAACTGAATCATAAGTTGTTTAAAATTCAGTTTTAGGGACAAGTTTATTCACCCCCTCTAAACTTGTGTTAGCCTTTCCAAGGGACCAACACATTAAGATTGGAAAATAACTTTGTATCCTTTAAAATCTTAGAGCCCCTAAACAATAAACCAGAAAGTTGCAAGATGGCTTATGATTCAGGAAAGGTAGAAGTCATGGAGATAGAGAAAAAGGGTATAGGCAATGAGAGGTTTTAATAGAAACTGTTGAGCAGGAGTTTATGAGATTAATGTTAAGAGAGAGAGAGAGAGAGAGAGATGATAAGGACCACAACAAGAAGCTCACGGAAGCTAGTCCTTCCGTGTTGTGTATTGATGGATTTGAGCCTAAATTAGAAAGTGTTGAATCCTCGAGCATAAGGTTAAGATCTCGACGCAGAGGCGACCTAGTACGCAAGAAAAAAGAGAGAGGCGTGCTAGGAAGAGAGCTCAAAAGGATTCTATGAAGTTTGAGCCCTCGAAGTTGCAAGTTTGGCGGATTAAGGACCCTACTTTTGATTGGCAGAAGAACCGGAGGTAAGTCAAGCTGACGATGTTAAACTCAGAACTATTTTCTTAAACCATTAGTTAGGATAGGAATGAATAAAAGTAGCAGGATGAAAGGACGAGCTTTTTTTCATCCTACCGCACCCTTAGGCTTGAAACCGATGGTTATGGATGTTAGGTGTGATGCCCAAAAGACAATTTTGTAATTGTTTGATTTAATAAATGAAATGATATTATTGTTCGTATTTATTATTGTCATATTCACCGATGTGACAATAGTATTTACACTACAGAAAATCCTAAAGTATATCGTTTATGTAATCACTTAACTCAGTGTATGGGATATACACGGGAGGATTGAGTTAGTGAAGATGTACTTAAAATACAATTAGCCCGTAGTGAAGTTAATCGAGAGTATCGGGTCCCTCCTTTAACGTGCTATTAATGCGCCCAGAACACAATAGGTGTGATTGTCTTATCCGGACTTTCGGTTAAGAGAACCTAGTGGGACATTTATATATGAGAGATATATCATATAGGGCTGGACCGATTTGATTAGAGTTCACGATATAATTCCGTGATTGAGAAGTCTTATCAAATCAAATGATGATCATATTTATTGATATATCTTAATCCTGAGGTGATCACAGTCAACTGTTTGAATCAGTATGAGGTTTGACTTGACGGTTAAGGATTACACTGAGTCTGTGATCTGAATTACCCCATCTTGGCATTGTACTTGATTGAGTGAGTAGTCTGTGTTATCACAGATACGGAATCCATTCCTTCCATTTATGGAAGTAGATAGACAGTTCCCTTATTTGTTAATCGTAGAAACTTATCGATCGTAAGAGTTCATATTACACTGATTAGCTACCAGTGAGTTGTTGTTAAGGGTGATTTTATATGATTTATATCGTTATATTTTGTAATAATTTCCCCCATAATCGTATAATTCGCATGGAAATCAAGTGTTTAATTGAATTATTGAGCAAATGAGATCCTAAACGGTTTAATCGCAAAATTGGTTAATTTATGTGTTTTATCGATGATTTTGCGATGTTTTCAATGACTTGTAGATGCACAATTGCTGCTCGAAAGATGATTCAATGAATATAAATGTCGAATCTAATTGATGGAAAAGAGATAAGGGAGATTTGCATAGAAGGAAAGAGATAAAGATGAGAAAATCCGTATTTTTGATCAAGTGAACGTGCGTTCAGAACTAGTGTCCAGTGGACGGGCGTCCGAGAGTTTGGACGGGCGTCCAGGCTGGAATATTTGATTCAGAGTTCTCCCAATTTTGATGGACGAGCGTCCAAAATAAAGAAGAACGGGCGTCTGGCCATGACTCGGCCCGATTCGAAGTTTGCATTGAAGGCTGGACGGACGTCCAGCATAGCGGACGGGCGTCCGAGCGCCGACTTAGCGAAACCGACTTGAAAATCTATAAATAGCTGTGGTTTTCTCCACATAAATCATCATACATTCGAACCCTAAACCCTAGGGGCGGCTCAGCTGCGTTTTTCCTTAGTTTACAATCAGTTTTTATTCAAATACTTTTTATGCACTTCTACTCAAACAAATTCGAGTTTCAAAGAGGATGTTGAGAGGCTAGACCTCCATTGAACAAGCATTGTGAAGCCATCCGATCAACAATTCAGTTTCGTTTCTTGATTATCTTGTGAGTATTTTATTCAAGTTGTATCTTTATTATTGTTTATCATTGTTTATTGCAATTATATCGATAGATTATTGCATGATTGATTGTTTGTTTGATTTGGATGAAAATCATAATTGAACCCCTAGAATCAATATAATAAAGATTAGATTTTTAACCTATAAAATAACGAGAGTTAAGTAGGTTGAATTTCTAGATAACGAGATTGAGAAATCTTACACCTTTGTTTTGAAAGCATTAATCTTTAAAATCGAGAGATAGAAGATTAAGAAACGAACTTTTCTAAGAAATTAGGAGTTCATACCTTGGATAGGTGAATCACAACTTGGTTAGAAATCATGAGATAATCGAGACAGAGATTGATTGTTGTAGGATAGGTGGATCAATTGCTTGTTCGTTCGTAAAATATTGATTAACTCACTCGAATTCGAATTGCTTAGTAAAACTGCAACCTTTGCTTCATAATAAACTTAGAATAGATTTAGTTTAGTTAATTTGTTCGCAACCATATTTTCCTGGCTTTAGATCTCGATCTTCTGTCCAGTTTACTTTTATTGTTAGTTTCGTTTTTCGTTTTAGCTTTCACTGTTTTATTTTCGTTTCTTTTTAGTAGTAATCGTGACATAGCTTTAGGTTAGATAATAAAAACTAGATTAAACAACCCCGATTCCCCGTAAGATCGACCCGGTATCAACCTCTATACTACGATCCCTACACTTGGGGTATACCGGATTTAATTTATTTCTTGTTTATTATTCATTGCAAAAATCCGTGACAAGTTTTTGGCGCCGTTGCCGGGGAACCGGACGGTTGTCTAGCTTTATTTTCGTTAGTAATCTAATTTAGATATTGTGTTTTTAGTTCTGTTTTTGTAAGATAAAAGTTTCGCTTTCGCTTTACGCTCCAGATGAACGGGTGTGCAGGTGGTGGACGCCCGTCCGTCTTTTTTTTTTTTTTTTTATAACTTTATTCATTTATTTTACCAGTTAGACGATCGTCCGGTTATCCGAACGCCCGTCCTGTTCATTCTCCAGGCAGACGCCCGTCCAGTAACTTGGACGCCCGGCTAGTCTGTCTGCCATTATTTTCCCCTTCTGTTCGTTCTCGTTAGACTACTAGAATTTGGTATCGGTTTATGCAAACTCGGAGTCAAAAGGGGCCACTACTCTATACCCCTGAACTCGAGCGGACCATAGTCCGACCAAACAGGAGAAGGCTCCGTTTTCCGGAACTCCCTGACGAAGAGAACATAGTCGATCAAGATATCGAGCGAGATCTAGCTCGAGAGATCGAAAACATAGTCATTATGGCTGCTGAAGATAGACGTACGTTGGCTGACTACGCCATGCCTGGCGAAGTCAGGGTCAACCCGGCTATCGTTCTACCAACCATCAATGAACCTACCTTTGAACTGAAACCTGGGCTTATCCAATTGATGCAGCATGCATCGATTTTTCACGGGTTTCAGTCAGAAAATCCTCATACTCACTTACATACGTTTTTAGAGATATGCGGTACAACTCGCATCCAAGGAGTAAGTGAGGATGCTTTAAAACTTAGACTATTTCCATTTTCCTTACGAGGGGAGGCTAAAGAGTGGTACCACTCTCTCCCTTCTGAAACCATCACTACCTGGGCGGAACTCGAGAAAGAGTTCCTGAGTCAATACTTCCCACCTTCTAAGACAGCCCAATGTTTAAGTGATATTTTCACTTTTTGCCAGAAGGAAAATGAGTCATTTTTCGAGTGTTGGAAGAGGTTTAAATCTCTTCTTAGAAAGTGTCCCCATCATGACTTGCCGCTACAAAGGCAAGTCAATACTTTTTTCAGTGGATTGACCGAGCTCACAAAGGGCATGGTCAATAGTTCTTCTGGTGGGGTATTTTTAAAGAAAACACCTGAAGAGGGGTGGGCATTATTCGAGGATATTGCCAAATACAACTATGCCCCATCATATCAAGCTATCCAAGCACCTCCTCCTCCCAAGATCGAGGAGGTGAATATGCAAAGTCTGATCGCCATGCTGCAAAAGCAGATGGCAGCCTCTCAAATTTCTCCCAATCCGATCAATCCGAATCCTTCCTTTCAACAGAACTATCAAGTTCTGTACTGTGAAAATTGTTGTCAGACTGGTCATATGGTTGGCCAGTGTCAATTTGTCTCCCCCTCTGCTTATCAAGTTAATACTGTCATGACAATGGACAGTATAATCCAGTCACATTTCAGAATTGTGACAATGTGGGGCATACATCTCGTCTCTGTCCTCTGAATGGACGACTTAAAAGTAACGCTTTCTGGCCACCCAATCGAGGTTTAATAATCAATTCTCTGGCCAGAGTAATCCTCAAAACCAGGGTTTCAGTCAGAATCAAGGTTTCAATCCAAATTCGAATTTTAATCAAAATCAAAACTTCAATCGAAACCCTACTTACAACCAGAACCAGAACTCCAATTTTTCTAATCAAAATCAAAGGTTCAATCAGAATTGGCCTAACAATTCTAATCCTACATTTCAGAATCGGTCCAGCCAGCCTTATCCGCAGAACTTCCAGAACTCTCAAGGCCCCTCACACTCGAATGATATCCAACCTGAATGGAGCTCCTTTCGGGAGGAGCAAACTAGAACAGTGATGAATCTTGAGAGGCAACTCGGGCAATTGGCTGAACAGTTAGCTTCTAGACCCCCAGGGCAGTTGCCCAGCTTCACAGAAAAGAATCCGAAGGGTGGTCAAGTTGCCCAGGCCGATTTGAATAATAGCCAATGCACTGACCTGGTACCTGCAATTCCATACGGTAGAGAAGAGGCCAGTGCAATGAACTTAAGGTCAGGTACTCAACTGAGTGGTCCCCCTCACCAGGGAAACCACTAACCCCTCCTCGCCAAAGAAAGAGGCGAGGGAAGTCGAGCACCTACGTTCCCCTTGGCTACAAGAAAATACTCAGGTAGCTGATCCCCTGAGAGGTGAAAGAGTTGAAAGTCCTCAGGTGGCTGAACCCCTGAGGAATGAAGAATCAAGTGAGAATCAGGAGGCTGATCCCCTGACCAGTAAGAAGAATGAAAAGGTAGTAAGGTGGAAGGACTTGGAAGACAAAGTCGTCGGTTCGTCCTCGAAGAAAGCCTTTTCTGAGAGTGACTTGAATAAGCTTCCATTTCGACCTAGAAAAAGCAACATCTCCTTGAGTGAGGATAAAAAGTATGAAAAAGTGCTGAACCTTCTGAAAAATACTCAGGTTAATCTTCCATTATCCGAGGTTTTGGTGGAGATGCCTAAGTATACCAAATTCATCAAGGATGTTGTTTCTTCTAGGAAGAAGTTAGCAGACATGGATCGGTTGATTGGTGAGGATTTCTCTATGATCAATTATGAAGATCTACCAATCAAGAAGGGTGACCCTGGGAAATTTGTTCTCACATTACTGATGGGAGGCCTAGTCTTCCCAAACTCTTTATGTGACCTGGGTGCATCCATAAGCCTGATGCCATTGTCTGTCTGCAAACAGCTTGGTTTGGACAATCTTCTAGAACCTACTGCCATGAATCTTCAATTCGTGCATAGATCTTCCAAGAAAGCTGCGGGAATATTAAAGGACGTGTTAGTTCAAATTGATAGATTTACCTTCCCAGTTGACTGGTATGTTCTGGACATAGAGAAGGATGAGAATGTCCCTCTAATTCTTGGAAGACCTTTTCTGTCCACAGCCAGAGCCCTCATTGACTGTGATGGCGGGCGAGTGACGATACGAGTTGGTGATCAAGAGGTGAGTTACAATGTTTCCAAAGCTAGCCAGAAACCCTCTGAAAGACCGACTGGCTTCTCCATTGATGATATGTCTGATGACTTCAATGATTTCATGGAAAAGCAAGTCATGGCTGTTACAACTGAATACGAGCGACTAGTTGAGAAGCTGAATAATCATGGTGTGGTGAATCTAGAACAGTTAGAAGCTGAATTTGAGAATGAGTTGTTGAAAGGAGAAGCTTTGGCAGTGGGACCACTAAGTAAACTCAATGATGTTGAGCTGAAAAGTGGAGATCTTAAATCAAGTTTGGAAGACCCCCCTGCAGATCTGATACTGAAGCCGTTGCCTAAACATCTAAAGTATGTGTTTTTAAGAGAAGGTGACAAACTTCCATTAATTATTTCTGCCAAGCTGTCTCGATTGGAAGAAATGAAGCTGGTAAACGTCTTAAGAAAAAATGAGAAAGCCTTTGGTTGGCAAGTAGGAGACATCAGAGGGATATCTCCTGACATCTGTATGCATAAAATCAAGACTGAAGAGGGTGCGAAATGTGTTAGACAGCCCCAGAGGAGGCTCAACCCTCATATGCAAGAGGTGGTCAAGAAGGAAATTATCAAGCTTTTAGAAATGGGTATCATATACGCAATCGCTGACAGTGAATGGGTATCCCCGACTCAAGTAGTTCCAAAAAAAGGAGGAATTACTATTGAGAAGAATGAGAAGGGAGAAGAGATAGCATTGAGGCTCATTACTGGCTATAGAGTCTGTATCGACTATAGAAAACTCAATGAGGTAACAATGAAGGATCATTTCCCTCTTCCTTTCATTGATCAGATGCTTGAGCGTATGGCGGGACACGCATTCTACTGTTTCCTGGACGGATATTCAGGAAATTTTCAGATACCCATCTATCCAGTTGACCAAGAAAAGACCACTTTCACCTGCCCTTATAGTACATTCGCTTACAGGCGGATGCCATTTGGTCTTTGCAATGCCCCAGCTACATTCCACAGATGTATGCTGGCTATCTTTGACGGGCTAGTTGAAAAGTGTATGGAAATTTTCATGGATGACTTTTCGGTATTTGGTCAATCAATCGATGATTGTCTTGACAACCTTGACCAGGTCTTATCCAGATGTGTGGAAAATAACTTAGTCCTAAACTGGGAAAAGTGCCATTTCATGGTAGATGAGGGAATAGTTCTTGGCCACAAGATCTCCGCCAAAGGTATTGAGGTAGACAGAGCCAAAGTGGAAGCTATCGAGAAGATGAGTGATCCTAAAAATGTGCGCGAAGTCAGAGGTTTTCTTGGACATGTCGGTTTCTATAAGAGATTCATTCAAGACTTTTCCAAGATAGCCAAGCCCCTGTCTACACTACTTAAAAAGAAGACGTTGTATTCGATTTTGATGAAAGTTGCAAGCAAGCGTTTGAGGAGCTTAAAATTCGATTAATTTCGGCGCCGATTCTTATCTCGCCTGACTGGAATTTACCTTTCGAGCTTATGTGTGATGCATCAAACTATGTTGTTGGTGCAGTCTTAGGACAACGGATTAAGGGAAAATTCCAGCCAATCTATTACGCCAGTCACACACTAAATCCGTCTCAAGTAAACTACACGACGACTGAAAAGGAATTACTAGCCGTAGTCTTCGCTATGGACAAATTTCGTAGTTACTTGTTGGGTGCTCAAGTGATTGTGTGGACTGATCACGCTGCTTTGCGATACTTGATGACAAAGAAAGAGGCTAAACCGCGCTTACTACGTTGGATACTGATCCTACAAGAGTTTGATGTCCAAATTAAAGAGAAAAAGGGCAGTGAAAACGTAGTGGCTGATCATGTTTCAAGAATGTTGAGTGAGGAAAAGGATGACCCTGACGATATAGATCTTTACTTTCCTCTGGAGAATGTCATGCTTATTGACGGTTGTGCTCCAGATGTTCCTTGGTATTCTTCCATCGTAAACTACCTTCATTCCCAATATCTAGATCCAGAATTATCCTATCAGGAGAAAAATAAATTCTCCTCTGATTTGAAAACTTTCATTTGGGATGAACCTTACCTCTTCAAGATTTGTAAAGATGGATTGCTAAGGAGATGTGTTCCTGAATCTGAGCAACGTGATATCATTGAGCAATGCCACAGTGGACCCACTGGAGGTCACTTTGGTCCTTGGAAAACCGTTGCTAAGATCTTTCAATCCGGTTTCTATTGGCCCATGATCTTTAAAGATACAGAAGCTTTCTGTAAAGCTTGTGATAGGTGTCAAAGAACCGGAGCTCTGACAAGGCGTTTTGACATGCCATTGAAACCCATCCTAGAATGCGAAGTCTTTGATGTATGGGGCATCGATTTTATAGGACCATTCCCATCTTCCTATGGAAATAAATACATCTTAGTCTGCGTGGATTACGTATCGAAATGGGTGGAGGCTCAAGCCACGTCTCACAATGATCATAAGACGGTCATGAAGTTTCTAAAGAAAAACATCTTCGTGAGATTCGGGTGTCCACGAGCCTTGATCAGTGATGAAGGGACACACTTTTGCAACCGACCTCTAGAAAAAGTTCTTGAGAAATATGGTGTCCGGCACAAAACTGGCACACCATATCACCCTATGACTAGTGGTCAGGTTGAAAGAAGCAACCAAAGTTTAAAGAAGATCCTGGAGAAAACAGTTAACAGTCATAGAAAAGACTGGAGTCTAAAGTTGGATGATGTACTGTGGGCATATCGAACTGCCTATAAGACCCCCATGGGTACATCACCCTAACAAATGGTTTATGGTAAACCATGCCACTTGCCAGTTGAGTTGGAGCATAGAGCGTATTGGGCCACGAAGTTTTCAAACTTCGATACCCAATCTTGTGGAAAGCATCGATCGCAATGCATGATTGCATGAGTTAGACGAATTTAGACTTCAGCCTCACGAAAGCGCCAAAGATAAGTAAGGAAAAGACAAAACTCCTTCACGATGCTAAAATCAAGAAGCGAGAATTCCAAGTAGGGGAACAAGTTTTATTGTACAATTCCAGGTTACATCTGTTCCCTGGTAAGCTGAGGACACGATGGTCCGGTCCCTTTGAAATTCTCCAACTTATTCCTGGAGGTGTTTTAGAACTACGAGGTTATGGTGACCAGCCGTTCCGAGTGAATGGTCAAAGGTGCAAGCATTACATTGGTCAAGCCAAGGAAAAGCCTTTGATTGTTCGATTCCTCGATATCCTCGGGTATGGTACTTCAGAAGTCGATGAATTTGACGAGTTTTCGCCCGATTTGTTTTCTGAGGATGGTGGTAGTGGTCCTTCTGAAGAAGTTCTAGCAGGTAGTTGGGACATGGAAGAGTTTGAGAAGGAGCAACAGTTGAAACGTCATCAGAAGAAGAAGAAATCAACCATGGGGAGGTTTAAACGTGTGTGGAAGGCAATTAAAGAATTAACCCCATGTGTTAGATGCTGTTTCTGCAGCCACACTACTGATCAGAGTTTACACGAGGTAGTGGCTGGCAGAAAGGTTAAATGGCCTGATCCAGGCTGAGCTAAAAGAGTGTCGAGCTAACGACATTAACCAAAAGCGCCACTAGGGGGCATCCTAGATATCCTTTATTATATTAGTACTCTCTTTTATTGTTTTTCCTTTGATTTAGTTTTTATCTTAAGTCTAATTAAGATTTTTGTTTGAATCTGTTCAGTTTAGTTGTGTTTTTAGATATGGATTACGGAGTTCTACCAGAGGAGTTTCCTTTCATTAGTAGGATCCCACTTATAACTCTAGGTGACGGACCCGGAGGGACTATCATTTTGGATGTAGACTTTGACATTAACACTCGTATCAGGACTGTCACTTATGTTCTCATTGTACCCCGATCTTTGGGGGGTGGAGATTTTAGTTCAAAGGACCTGCAGGAGACTTTAGGACGACCGTATACAATCCTCAATGATCCGATGCTGACTGACTTGGTGCTAGTGCTGCAAGCTGAGCATTTCCAAGGAGTGGATGTTGCTGGCGAGGACTAGGCTTTACAGGACGAGTATGATTTCCCCCCTGCTATTGACATGCTCCGCCGTCTGATCCGGATTGTGGATTGGGAGGAGATTTACGATGACTAGCGTCGTTAGGCTGTTTCGTCGAGCAAACGACGTAAAACAAAAGCGCTCGGTGGGAGGCAACCCACTATTTTCTAGTGTTTTTATGTGTTTTTATGCTTTTCATGTTAGATACTTTCGGTTTTTCATTGCTATATTTGTTTTTTTTCTCGATGAATCATGTAAGCCCTAAGGCATCTCGTACTTTCCTTTGTATTTGACATTGCTATACCTTAGATTTTCATTGTTTTGGGATGTTTATCTGTTGATCTGATCCGATTTTACCTTGTCCTTCCGTAATCTTTCATTTTGATATAATTCCCCCGTTTTCCCCGAGATTTTTCCGTGTTTGTCGAGTAGTGCAGGTATATTTCTAGCTAGCTTTTACGTCGTGCCGATACGAGTTCTATTTATCACTACAAAGGCTCCGGCCTGACCAACGATTGCAGTATCTGTTACGATCAGCTAAGTACCTTATTTTTCTTTAATTCTGCACAACCTGAGGACATGTTGTGGTTTAAGTGTGGGGGAGGGGAATGGTTACGTGTATCTACCATTTGCTTATATTATGATTCTATGCTGAAATGAGGCTAAATTTTTCAAATTTTTTGCTTTGTCCCGAGTAAGCAATGCATATCTTTGTTCATTTTTAATATTCATTGATGCTATATACTGTATGTTCAGTAAGTTAGTTGTTTCACCCGATATATATTTTTCACGAGCCATAGTGAATGATGAGCTATAATATAAAGCTATACCCCTTTTGATTAGTGATTTTTGTTGTCTTATAAGTCGTGTGCTTAGTGCTAATGTGCATATCGTGGGAATTATAATAGTTTGTATTTATAGCCGGAGTATGACATACTGTGAATATCTTAGGTTTGAATGTGATAAGTAAAACGTAACTAAAGTTGTTGAAAAAGTTGAATTTTAAATGAAATAATTGGGTGTGTCGAAAGCTGGTCGATGATTTGAGTGAGGTAGGGCGTATCTCGAATGTCCTATGCCACTATGATGACCAAAAGCTCACGACAGTCAGAAGAAGCTGCCTTATGATTTGAGTAAGGTAGGGTATATCTCGAATATCCTATTCTGCTATGACAGGGCAATAGCTCATTCTGATGTGCGTTTGAATATGAGAATTAATTAAATCAACTTCTATAAGGAAGTGGTATGAATTGATGTAAGACTTAGTTATCGCATATCTTATCCCCAGTATAAACTGACAGATATGTTGTGGGGATTATCCTCTGAGTATGTCAAAAAGGTCCTAAATACCTTCTATCATCTTTTTCGGGATATGTCACATTTTGTAGGGTACATCTTATAAGTATTATTCATCTCTAGTTTGAAGGGGGTATTAGCTAGGTTGCTTGAAATCTTCAAGTTTGGACTTAGTGGAAGTTTGTTATGGCTATGTACACACACCGGGGTGAACCTCTAAGTTATTGAATATGCTTTATGTGTGCTGAGATGTCTATCTTCTTCCGAGCCTTGGTTTTGTCTTGTTTTTCTCGGGACGAGCAAAAGCTAAGTGTGGGGGAGTTGTTAAGGGTGATTTTATATGATTTATATCGTTATATTTTGTAACAATTTCCCCCATATTCGTATAATTCGCATGGAAATCAAGTGTTTAATTGAATTATTGAGCAAATGAGATCCTAAACGGTTTAATCGCAAAATTGGTTAATTTATGTGTTTTATTGATGATTTTATGTTTATTTGGACATTATTACATTTTGCGATGTTTTCAATGACTTGTAGATGCACAATTGCTGCTCGAAAGATGACTCAATGAAGATAAATGTCGAATCTAATTGATGGAAAAGAGATAAGGGAGATTTGCATAGAAGGAAAGAGATAAAGATGAGAAAATCCGGATTTTTAATCAAGTGAACGTGCGTTCAGAACTAGCGTCCAGTGGACGGGCGTATGAGAGTTTGGACGGGCATCCAGGCTGGAATATTTGATTCAGAGTTCTCCCAATTTTGATGGACGAGCGTCCAAAATAAAGAAGAACGGGCGTCTGGCCATGACTCGCCCGATTCGAGTTTGCATTGATTGAAGGTCGGACGGACGCCCAAAGATAGCGGACGGGCGTCCGAGCGCCGACTTAGCGAAACCGACTTGAAAATCTATAAATAGCTGCGGTTTTCTCCACATAAATCATCATACATTCGAACCCTAAACCCTAGGGGCGGCTCAGCTGCGTTTTTCCTTAGTTTACAATCAGTTTTTATTCAAATACTTTTTATGCACTTCTACTCAAACAAATTCGAGTTTCAAAGAGGATGTTGAGAGGCTAGACCTCCATTGAACAAGCATTATGAAGCCATCCGATCAACAATTCAGTTTCGTTTCTTGATTATCTTGTGAGTATTTTATTCAAGTTGTATCTTTATTATTGTTTATCATTGTTTATTGCAATTATATCGATAGATTATTGCATGATTGATTGTTTGTTTGATTTGGATGAAAATCATAATTGAACCCCTAGAATCAATATAATAAAGATTAGATTTTTAACCTATAAAATAACGAGAGTTAAGTAGGTTGAATTTCTAGATAACTAGATTGAGAAATCTTACACCTTTGTTTTGAAAGCATTAATCTTTAAAATCGAGATAGAAGATTAAGAAACGAACTTCTCTAAGAAATTAGGAGTTCATACCTTGGATAGGTGAATCACAACTTGGTTAGAAATCATGAGATAATCGAGACAGAGATTGATTGTTGTAGGATAAGTGGATCAATTGCTTGTTCGTTCGTAAAAAATATTGATTAACTCACTCGAATTCGAATTGCTTAGTAAAACTGCAACCTTTGCTTCATAATAAACTTAGAATAGATTTAGTTTAGTTAATTTGTTCGCAACCATATTTTCCTGGCTTTAGATCTCGATCTTCTGTCCAGTTTACTTTTATTGTTAGTTTCGTTTTTCGTTTTAGCTTTCACTGTTTTATTTTCGTTTCTTTTTAGTAGTAATCGTGACATAGCTTTAAGTTAGATAAAAAAAACTAGATTAAACAACCCCGATTCCCCATAAGATCGACCCGGTATCAACCTCTATACTACGATCCCTACACTTGAGGTATACCGGATTTAATTTATTTCTTGTTTATTTTTCATTGCAAAAATCCGTGACAGTTGTATGAATTAATTGATCACTAGGGGTTAATGGTAAATAAGGATAAGAGGTTCTGAAAAGGGTTAACGGTAACTTCCCGATTTAGAATGAACAGTCTATGGTGGATTAATCCATATGTAATGATTATATCAATGGACGCTTATTATCATTCTCGTGAAGAGATAAATATAATCTTATAATCGGAGGAGTGCAGTCACGGGATTATGGTGGCATATTCCTGTGATTGATTTATCGAATATAATTATTCTGTTCGAAAGGTAATTATTTATTTGATTTATCGGAGCCGCTGATTATTAGTCCATGGTCCCCGACGTGCCTCCAATATAGCATAGCTATTCTCGGACGTCGAATCCTAATAATATTAATTTAGTTCTTATTAGAATTTAATTAAAACGATATGTGAATTAATTGTTTAGTAGACTATTAAATTAGTTGGGCTAAATAATTAAATATGTGAAAAGACATTTTTCATAATCTTGGCCCAAAAAGTGTGTTATGGCCGAAAATTATAGTGACTAGGTGACAAGGGAATTTTCGGCCAAGGCATTGTTTTAGTGAACAAGAAATTAGATTCCTTGTGAATTAATAAGACATGTGCACAAAATATTTATTGGATAAATATTTTATGGTAAAAAATTAAAGATAAAGATTATTCTAGATTTGTTCTAAAATATTCTAGGATCTTTTATTTATTGGATTTATTTATTTGCAAAATAAAATCCTTGGAGGACAAGGATTACTCTCCTATATAAAGAGAGTTCTCCCAAGCCTAAAACACAACAAAAATTTCGACTTCTATCTCTTAGAGAGAAGAAGAATAATTTCGGCCAAGGGGAGTAAGGGGAAAATCTTGGAGGTTTTCCGGGTAGCATATCGGAAGTATTCGAGACGAGGATTTCCTTCCACCGGGAGTTGCTCGGATCACACGTGCGGAAGATAGTGGTGCTCTTCACACCTTTGTTTGTTTTTCCTATTGCGGTTCTTCTACTTGGATTTTGGGATCCAAGAGGTATGTTCTACAACCCCCTTGTAGAGTAGATCTAGTTATTTATTACGTGTAATTTATAGATCTAGATCCTTAAATCGCTTCCGTTGCGGATGATATTACTAACAATTGTATCAGTCGCCTGGTGATCTATATTTATACGTATAAAATATTAGATCTAGGAGTGGAGAACATGTAGTTTTTTTTGTGTCTCAAATTTTTTTTTGGGGCCGACGCATGCACATATTTTTTTATGTTGCGATTGTTGTGGTTTGAAGAGTTGGATTGGGGTTAGTACTGTTTACTCGTTAGATCTATTGTAGCTCCTTTGTTTTAGTAACAATTGAGCATAGGAATTGTATTTTTCTTTTTATGTCAATTTTCGAAAATTTAATGTAAAAGTAGCATCTTTTTATTGTAATTTTGTAAATCCGGGCTCGAAAAGATGAAGATCTTGCTGGAAAATTGAAGATCAAGGCGAAACCCAAGGTATGAACGAGGAGAAACGGTTAAAATTTTTTTAGAAACTGCTACAGTACTTTCTACGACGCTGAAAAGCGTCGCTATAAGTCCTGTTTATAAAATTGCATGTGGCTAGGGTTTAATGTTTGCGGCTGCATGTAACTTTTTAACCTAATTTTTTTTTATAAAAGACTGCCGTTTGGCAGAAAAGAAAGAAAAAAGAAATTATATTTGGTAAATAATTTTGTAACAGCCGCATGTAATAATAATAAAAATAAAAATAAAAATTTATTTTATTTTATAAAATAAAGGCCCCTTCTCCTTTCGGGTTCGTGGTTCGTGGTTCGAGTTTTGAAGATCGAAGACATGAAGACAACAAGTTGTAATTTACTGCTTTCCTAGGATAGATTAGATACGGGGGTACCAACGATCCATCTCGGTGTTTAAATTTTTCCGCAATTTATTTTTTATGTGTTTGATCATAAAATAGATATAAAATCGGAATTGCCATGACATGCATCATATCATAAATCCACTCCATGCATACAAGTAGAATTTTCATTTTGGTAATTAAAATAGGCATGTATACAAACTCGCGTAATTAGTTGAAATTTAATTAATACGTGGTAATTAATTAATTTAGTAACTAATTAAAGATCCAAGGACGGGTTATGAAATCGTTAAGCCTTTCGGTGTGTGTTCTCGGTGAACCGCCTTAAAAGCCCAAACGAGATCACGTTTTCGATTCGTAGTGTACAAGATTGAATGATGGTAAAAGAACAATAAATCTTGGATAAAAACGGTTCGTCTATAGGTAGGGTGGTCGACTGAGCTTGGCTCGACCGACTTAACCCTCCTAGTGTGAGGTATGCACAGGGGTCAGGCAAGACTAAGCTACACCGGCGAGCGGAGGGGTGATTCCTTCTTGTCTCAATGGGGCTCTCTTGACCCGATTTCGTCCGACTGTCACATATGTTCCAACGAATAGGACGGGTAGGCTTGCCTACTTTACCGACACCATTCGGAATCCTTGATTTGATGTGCTTTTATGTTAACATCAAAAAGACGTGGTTAGTTAACCCAACACCACTTCCAAAATATTGAGTGGGAGCGGGGGAGGCGACAGCCAACCCCACGGCCTCTACTATAGATACAAGTAAGTGAGAGAAGGGTGACGCCTCATGGCGCTTTGATTTCGTCCCCCTACGGATGGTGTTCACCCCTATCAACATTCATGGCTTGGTCTCCGAAAGGATAGGATTTCTGGGTACTCGTCGGGTCACTGACCTATCCTATGACGGCACACTCGGGGCGTACCTAAGAGAACCGATATAGTAGGTCACACTCATCAAGGGTATTCTTGATAATATCTAGGCTAAAAAAGGAAGGTAGTCAATGAATAAAGGGATGTTCGATTCTCGTGGGATGTTCGATTCTCACAAGTTATTCATTGATGAGATTGTCTCGATTTAACCGTCATCTCTCTGACCTACCCTACGGCGGCACTGAGATGCGAGGTTAAAACCTTGGAATGGTAGAGTAGACTTAATTTTAGTTTACAACTAATAAACTTATATAGTAGTGTTAAACTTGAATTAATATATGTCATTTTATTTTCAGCAAAAATGTCTGCTCAAATTTCTGCTTTACTGTCTGAAAAATTATCGGGAAACAACTTTAAGAAATGGAAGAGTAATCTAAACGTGGTACTCACATACGAGAATATGCGACATGTACTCATTTCTGAATGCCCTACGGTGGCGATCCAAAAACCTGGAAAAGCTGAGATCGAGCAGCGTAATCGCTGGATCGAGTCATATAACCAAGCTCGTGGGATCATCTTGGCGGTAGTGTCGGAGGTTATTAGGACCCAGATTGAAGAGTTTGAGACTGCAGGAGAAATCATGCGGAAACTTACTTCGATGTTTGGATCACCTAGCAACCAAGCAAGACACAATGCCATCAGGATGGCTGTTAACACGAAATTGAAGAAAGGTCAAACAATGAATGGTCATGTTCTAAATATGATCATTTACTTCAATGACGCCGGTATTCATGGATTGATGTTCGATGAAGCAACTCAAGTGTCGATGATTTTGGAATCGTTGACTCCTGAGTTTATCCCATTCAAAACTCAGTATCTTATGGGCAAACATGAGTTGACCATGACACGGATGCTTAATGAACTGACTATCTACGACGGCCTACTATCGAAAGATAAGGTCCAAGTAGGGGATAAGAAAGCTGAAGCCAATATGGCCGAAGCTAAGCCATCAAACAAGCCTAAGGCCAAACCAAAGAAGAAGGGTAGTGTTGCACCTGTGCCCAAGCCAATGAAGAAAAAGAAAGCCAAGAAAGTTGACGAGGCCAAGCCCAAGGGCAAGTGCTTTTACAGTAAGGAGGTAGGACATTGAAAACGCCATTGTCCGGAATATCTTCTTGATGTAAAGGATGGCAAAGTCAAGGCTGTCATTGGGAAAGATAAGAAAGGTAATTCGGAATTACTATTCTTGGAATCTTTTAATGTAGCAAAAGATGTGTCCACTTGGATACTTGATACAGGAGCTACTAACCATGTATGTTCTTCATTGCATTCTCGGTTAAATGCGAGGAGTCGGAAGAGGGTTCTCAAGTGATGCGAGTAGGCACTGGGGCACTCATTTCGGCTAAAGCAGTGAGAGCTGTGGACTTGCACTTTAATAATAGAATTTTACATTTAGAGAATGTTTATTTTATTCCGAATTTCAGGAGAAATTTAGTTTCTCATTCTGCCTTAGTTGAACAATCATTTTCTGTTTCAAATTTGAATGGTGAATTTGTTATTTTGAAGAATGGCTTTGAATTGTGTTCAACTACGAATGGAAACGGTTTATATTTTGTAAGACCACATAAAGCTCCCCTACTTAATACTGAAATGTTTAAAACTGCTCATCAAAGATCTGCTAAAAGGCAGAAAGTTTCTCAAGTAAAAGAAGATAAAACATACTTGTGGCATCTGAGGCTCAGCCATATTTCCTTGGAAAGACTCAAAAGACTAGAAAAGTTTCATGCTGTTGGTCCCTTGGAAAGGCTAACACAAGTTTAGAGGGGGGGTGAATAAACTTGTCCCTAAAACTGGATTTTAAACAACTTAAGGTTTAGTTAAAAACTTGTGTGGAGTTAAGCTGACAGAGCTGAGATTAAGTCAAACTGACTTAAGCTAAAACTGAGTCAACCGGCAGCGGATATGATTTAAGCCTTTTTCTTGATCTTGTTATTCTGTTATGAAAATTGAGTGTTGTGAACTGAATTCTGGTGAATGTCAGTTGTGATGTGTATAACAATCAAGTATCACAATGCTGTAAGTAAATGCTGAATAAATAAATAAATGCGTAAAGTAAGTAAGGCGGATATTATATAGGTTCCAGGTGGTGTAATCCTGTCAGTCCTCTCTTCCCCTGTGGTGCGGAGGAAAATTCCACTAGAACTTCTTCAGGTGAACTGTTACACAAAGTCCTAAACAATAGTCCTTGGCTAATCCCTAGCGTCACTATCTAAACAGTTGTAGAACAGGTAGAATTGCTGCTCTTCAAATGCTTGAAACACTGGTCCTTAGAGGGTAGGATTGCCTCTTCACCAGCTACCACCACAAACACAGTCTACCCGACTGCTTGTCACAACTGTCCTTGGCGAAAACCTTCCTGGTTTGCTTCACAGTCTAACACCTTTGATGTAGAATCAAAGTTGGGCTAAGAATCAATGAGTTGATTCTTGTTTGTGGTTCTTCAAAGTGTTGGATTCTTGATAAATTCTTTGTAGCTTGAACACTTGAAGAAATACTAGATATGATCTTGTTAAAGTTCAGAGATGATAGCAATTCGAATAAGATGACCAATGCACAAACTTGCTTGATAAAACTTATATATCTCTTGTTAATTTTTGAGTGCAAAGTCTTCTCTATTTATAGTGTGAGGTCCAACGTTCATCTGGCTTAAATTCGAATTGTATCAGCGTCTCTTTTGTAACGGATACATTTTCTGACCGTTCAGTTGTGTCAGTAACTCATCCAATGAAATTGTTTTCTTTACAACGTTCGATCAGACTTTCGGTTGTTGGATGGTGACTTATAAAACCGAGTTTCCTTATCGCTTTATATCGAGTTTTACTTGTCGCTTTTCTAATCGACTTGGAGCATTAATCGAGATTTTACTCTTCTTCAAATATCAAGACTCGGCTTTTCATCGATTGTAATTGACTTAATCGTGAGTACACCATGACTCATTATCATCTAAGAATTCATTGTCCTTATGATTCTTAGGTCTTCATACAAGATCCATAAAGTCAGTTCAGGTCACCACAATCTTGCCTGAAGTCTAACTTTACAGTCTCGACTTGTAATCTTCATAACTGAGTTTGAACCCTCAGTTCTTCATTCTTCAATAACTGAGTCTGTGTCCCTCAGTTCTTTATTCTTCTAGATAAGCCAACCGAGTCTGTAACTCTCAGCGAGCTTACCTTCTTCAGTTTCATGTAGGTGTATTCTGAGTCAGTTTGCTTGTCTTGATGATTTCCAGTTTTCTAAATGATTTCCAGTTTTCAGTTTTACGACACACTAACTATTACAGTGCTTGTCTGATGTAACCTATACAATTATCAGACTCTAGTAAAACTTATACATTCAGTTCTAGACATCTTTTAGCTTTTCACTATAACAGCTGGCTTTAGCACTTCATCAATGGGGTTAAGTTACTTTTAAATAAATAAGATGAATTATCAACAAAACATAAATTTTATTTCCAACAATTTCCCCCTTTTTGATGATGCCAAAACTCTCCCTTAAAAGAAAAGCTTAAAGATCAAAACAAAGTAAAATAATGTAAAACTGAAAAACTGGTTTTCATTAGAATGAGCAAAAACTGGATAAGTACATTTTGTTCAAATAACTGTGATTAAAGACTGATCTTCTTCTTAGCTTTTTGCATGACTGAGTCATATTTTCTTACTTTGTCATATAATAGAAAATCTTCTTCTAACTTGGAGTCTTCCTTTGAGAAAGTCTTGTTGTAGTCAACTTGACTACTTTCTTTCCATCTTCTCCATTGAATTAGCTTGGGTAAGCTTGAGTCTTTCAAGTAGTAATTTTCAAATTCTACTAGATCAGCTTTCATTTGTTCAGTCTTGTCTTTAATCTTCAGTTTATCATCAATCCTTAGATTCTTCTTATGTTGTGCAATTTTCTGCTTTGAGTAAATATCAGACATAAAGTAGTTCAAGGATTCTTCAAATGTTCTGTCCTTGTACTTGGCTTTAATAGGATTGTAATCTTTGATAAACTGTGTCCACAGATCCTTTGTAAGAGTAAATCTTCTGTCTCCAGGTTGACTGTATTTTGCAATAAGTTGATTATCAGTTAACTCTTTCTTCAAAGATTTAGGATCTGATCTGTATCTTTGTAGTTCTTCTTCAAGTCGCTTCATTTCTCCAAGTAACTTCAGCTTTTCTTCTTCAGCTTCCCCCTTTTTGGCATCATATAACTGATCTACCAGGGCATGGGTTGCTTTTTGATCTTCCGAAATCTGTCGCTGAGAAGCAAGTATTTCCTTAAACTGAGTTTCTAACCTGTAGATATGCTGATTCATATGCCAATGAGCTTGAGCATGAGTTTCCCTAACTACTGCGGTTGAGTCTTCGAGTTGTTGCTTGAGTAACACATTTTCTGAAGCAGAACTTGAGCTTGATTTGTGGATCATCTCTAATCTTGCATGAACTGAAACATCAGTTCTAGTTCTATAATCAAGATATCCAGAGATATTTGATAAAAGGCCATTCTGTGTATCTCTCTGACTGAGTACAATTTTCAAGTTTTCATGAACTCTGGCTAATTCATCCTTAGATAGAAAACCAGAGGGATCATATGTAGCTTCTATTTGATCCTTATCCTGAGTATTATCAGTAATAACCATCAGTTGTATGAATTCATCAGCTGCTTGCTGATTTTCAGTTGTCTGATTTCCAACTGTCAATCCTTCTTGCTGTGGTACAGTTTTCGTTGCTAGAGGTTGAGATTGAGTGACTGCTTGCAAAACTGTAGTATCATCAGCTTCTTTTCTTGACTTATCAAGGTCATCATCATCCTCTTTCTTTGAGCTGTCTTTAGATGATGTCCCTGATTCTCTTCTTTTTGCTAGTTCGGTAAATCTTGTGAAACAATTGTCAAGAAATTCTGTCATAGGAAACAGAGAGTGAAGATCTCTAACTTCCAATTTCTCTAAGAGTAATTTTTCTTCAGTCTGTAAACTGATATCTCGAAAACCTTCTGGTTGATGTTTCATTTTCATCATCTTGATGATTTTGTCAGCTTCGAAGACTGGTGCTGATTGCTGAACCGATTGATGTTGTAACTGAGAAGTATGGTCAGCAGTGACATTCTTTTGAGTAACTTCAGTTGTCAATTGATGTTGTAATTCCCCCTCAGTTGATGCTTTCTCACTTGAGATTTCAGGGTACAAACATCTTGCAACTGATCTTCCTTCTGTGATTTCAGCTTTTCGCTTAGTCCCTTTGTGTTCAGCTTCCTGCTGAGATACATTTTTCTGACTCGCCTCATGTTGGAAAGTTGCTTCAATGATTTCCTTCGATGTTGCAGTTTGCCTTGTTTGCTTCCCTTCCTTAATTCTTTCTAAGTAAAACTGAATGATTCCACTAAGTGTTTTCTTCAGTCGGAATCTCCCATCAGTTACTTGTCCTTCAGCTTGTGCTCTTTTCGCACTCTCTAACTCAGCTAAGTGTTGATTCTTAAACTGATTTAGAACATACCCTGCCCAATTGAATTCTATTCCATCCCAGATTATGTTCATCAGCAAAATATTTTCTTCCGAAAGTATATTAATTCCTTTGGATTTTCCAATGACGTGTTTGCTGAGCCATCTGCTGAGATGTCCAAACTCCGGCTTGATTTTGTTGACATGAATACCAGGTTGGATTGGTTCTGTAGACGAAGTAATCATTGCGAGAAAAGCTTCTTTCTTCAATGGTAGAGTGGCGAACTCTGTTGAAGTTGCTGTTGTATTTGCGAAGCCAAAGAGTGATATCATCACTCTTTCATTGAGAACAATGCGATCTCCACGAACTGTAGTTATCAAGGAGTCTCTGACTAATCGCATATTTTGCGAAAATTGCAAAATGCCTTCCACATCTCGTTTCTCTTTGAAACTAACTTCGAGGATGTTGTTCAATCCTGGTTGTTTTTCGATTTTATCTCTGACACAGCTGGCTAACAAGGTGTTTTGACACATACCTTCATACATATCAAGTGTTAGTTCATCCAGCTCTGTGATCAATCGTGTGTCTTTTGAATCATCTGAAGTGGCCATATTTGAGTGTGAGATTTTTGAAAGAAAGGGTTGCAAAGAGTCTATTTAGCTTTCTGAAAATAATTTGAATTTGGGTAGTGAATAGTGTGAACGGAGGTTGAATAAATAGGTAGGATATTCTGGCGGTTGAGTGGTACAACTTTTCAAATTCCATTATGGTTTTGATAACCGATGCGTGTACTGTTCTGACAATCGTGGGGTGTACACATGAAATTCTGACAAAAAGAACTGTGGTAATTTAATGCGATATAACCGCTGTTGATTCTATCTTATCAACCTTTGACTAAATTTGACTGGAATGAAAGCTGATGCTGAGGTTCAGTTTCTTGAGATAATTCAGTTCCATCAAATTATTCAGTTTGTCAAATTCTTCAGTTTGTCAGTTTGAGATCGTTGATGTCAATGACTAATATGTTAAGTGAGCGCACCCAACATAACAAAGATTAATCCCCTTGACGGATCTCTTTATTTTTTTTTTTTAAACTTGTAATTTTATTAAAAGATGAAAATATTACAAGTTTTTGCCAACCATGGCCTCCTCACTCCTAATGATGTCTTCAATGTGCTACCCGACCTCCTTAAAACCCTGGTCCAAAAAACCCTTGTGGGAAAAATCAGGTGCCAGGGAAAGAGTATGGGCCTTACACATTGGCAAAACAGCCCAAAAACAGGAAAATACAATGCTGAAAAATAAACAAGGACAATCTATAGAAAAAAGCTGCTGCAACCCATCAGACTGCCATATCGTCAAGCTGAACTGCTGCAATTCTTCAGGCAGGGTAGTATCAAGATAGAGCCCTTGATGAAGGAAAAGAATATCTCATGTGAAATATGCCACCCAAGCTATGATCCACTGCAATCTTGGAGCCTTATACCTTTCCAGTAGTCCTGACTCACTGTGCATCCTGAATCTGACATGAACAAAAGCACATGATCTGCTCATATAGAAGAATAGAAAGGAGCAATAGTTGATAAACAGAGCATAATTACAACCTGGTTTGCACCCTTCACGAAATAAATTCTGAAGGGTGCTTCCAAGAGAAACAGCCAAATGTATAAGAAACTCCTTCATTTATATCTGATATGAGGTATCTACAGCAAGTCCTCATGAAGAATATAGCTCAGGTCTTTTGCAACACCATCCTTGCCAATGATTTTGGAAAGTTGAGTGGAACTAGCCTGTTTAGCCAGAAAATCAGCAGCCATGTTCCCTTCTCTATAAATGTGTTTAATCTGAAAATGATGCTGCTCAATCATAGCAGCCATCTGCCTAATATCATCAATGTGCTGCCAAGGAGCTTGAACAAAGCCTTGAATAACATCAACTAATTGCTTTGAATCACATTCAATTTCCACCTTATTAAGTTGCAAATCAATACATTGAATAATACCAGCTTTAAGAGCTCTCATCTCAGCTTCAAAGTTAGTAGCAATACCATAGGCCTGCATCCCAGCCAGAACAAGATTGTTGTTCTCATCCCTAATGATAAAACCTCCTCCAGCAGGACCTGGATTGTGGAGAGATGAGCCATCAGTATTGAGCTTGTATTAAGAGTGGGGGGGCATGCCATTTGATAGCTATGGCAGTCTTTTTAGGCCTAGCAGCAAGGTGTTTAAGAATCCCAGAATCAATAAGTATGTTGTCCTCCTTACCCTTCTGTGTAAGATTCATATGCTGACAAATAGATTGCAAATCAACAATGATACTCTTAATGAGTAAGTTAGGTCCCATATCCTCATCATACATAGCCTTGAACCTACTCTTCCAATGACCCCAAAAAATAATAGAAGGCAAGAGCCGGATTACCTTCCCAAGAGCCCCTTTGATGGAAGTATTCCACCAAGCTTTTTGAACTTCTTGAACTGAAGAAGCAGCAGGGAAGAATTGAAGAGCTTTTTGAAAGAACCCCCAAACAAATTGAGCTCTAGAACAGTCCCAAAAACCATGATTAATAGTGTCCTCTTGACAGCAAAAAGGGCATTTAAAAGGCCCATAAAAACCCATTTTAACAAGCTGATCTGCAAAAGGCAAAATTTTATTACATAATTTCCAATTCAGAATAGATATCTTGAGTGGGATATATGGCTTCCAAATTTCACCAAGCTCATATAAAGAACCTCTTTTATCTCTAACCTCTTCATAGGCTGAGGAAACAGAGAAACATCCTGAACTGACAGGAGTCCAAACCCACTTACCTACAGGATCTGTGAGGTAGACCATATGAATATCCTTGTATTCTTGAACTGGACCTAAAAGTTTCCAAGCATGAAGTTTATATAGGGGGTAAGACCCTGCCATAACTTTTTTAGCCCACAGACCCTGTTGATGATGAATTTTCCACCACAATTTACAAGCCAGTGCTGATTGAAAAGCTCTAATGCTTCTAATGCCAAGGCCATTCTCAGTAACAGGATAACAAAGTTTATCCCAACTCCTCCAGTGCCTCCTCTTATGCATCTCATTGTCATTCCAAAGAAAGTTAGCCATGATCTGCTCCATTTTATGCACAGTAGCAATAGGAAGCTTGATAGCAGACATAATATTTATAGGAATAGAGGACGGATCTCTGGCTTAACTGACTTTGATTATTCCCAACTCAGTTCTTAATTTGGCAAATCTTTCTTTGTCCAAAGGCTTTGTAAAGATGTCTGCCAGCTGATCTTCAGTAGGTACATAAAGAACTGTTATATCCTTCTTCTCTGCATGATCTCTTATAAAGTGGTGACGGACATCAATGTGTTTTGTCCTTGAGTGTAGAACTGGATTATCAGTAATTGCAATTGCACTTGTGTTATCACACATTATGGGAATTGTTCCTTCTTCTATCCCATAGTCTCTTAATTGCTGTCTGATCCATAAAACTTGAGCACAACAACTTCCAGCTACTATATATTCAGCTTCAGCTGTAGAAGTTGAAATTGAGTTTTGCTTCTTGCTAAACCACGACACAAGTCTATTTCCCAATAACTGACATGTGCCTGATGTGCTTTTTCTATCCACTTTGCATCCAAAGATAGTCTCGAATCAAATAAGAAATCGCTTGAATTCTCATTCTTTTGAATACCAAATTCCAACTCCATCTGTGTCTTTCAGATATTTCAAAGTTCTTTTCACAACTGTGAGATGACTTTCTTTTGGTCTTGATTGAAATCTTGCACATACACCGACAGTAAAAGATATGTCTGGCCTACTTGCTGTAAGATAGAGTAAGCTTCCAATCATCTTTCTGTAGAGTGTTTGATCAACATCTTTACCTTCTTTGTCTTCATCTAATCTGATGTTGGTCCCCATTGGTGTAGAAATTCCAGTAGATTTCTCCATACCAAACTTTTTAATAAGTTCTCTTGTATATTTGGTTTGGTGAATGAAAATTCCATCAGCTAATTGTTTAACTTGCAATCCTAGGAAATAATTTAATTCACCCATCATACTCATCTGAAATTTGCTTTTCATCAAACTTGCAAATTTCTCGCATAATTGTTCATTTTCTGATCCAAAAATGATATCATCAACATAAATTTGAACAAGTAGAGTATCTTCTCCATTCTTCATCCTGAATAAGGTTTTGTCGATTGTTCCTTTGATAAATCCATTATCCATTAAAAACTGAGATAGAGTTTTGTACCAAGCTCTTGGTGCTTGTTTGAGTCCATAAAGGGCTTTCCTTAGTCTGAAAACTTTATCTACTTGATCTTTGATTTCAAATCCGGGTGGTTGTTGAACATATACTTCTTCTTCAAGAATTCCATTCAAAAATGCGCTCTTAACATCCATCTGATAAACTTTGAATTTCTTGTGAGCGGCAAAGGCAAGAAATAATCTGATTGCTTCCAATCTTGCAACTGGTGCATAGGTTTCATCAAAGTCTATGCCTTCTGCTTGAGAGTATCCTTTGGATACAAGTCTGGCTTTGTTTCTGATGATATTCCCATCTTCATCAAGTTTATTTCTGAAAACCCATTTGGTTCCAATGATATTCACATTAACTGGTTTATCTACCAATTCCCATACTTGATTTCTCTCGAATTCATTGAGTTCTTCTTGCATAGCTAATATCCAATCTGGATCTTTCAAAGCTTCTTCAATTTCTTTGGGTTCTGATTGAGATAGAAAGCATGCAATCATTGCATCTAGTTGATGTCTTGTTCGAACTCCAGCTTGGGTATCACCAATAACTTGTTCTTCAGGGTGATCTCTCATCCATTGATGTGTGTGAGTTTGTATCAACTGATTTGCATTTTGTTCAACTGATTCTTCAGAAACTGGTTCTTGAACTTGTTCAATTGAGTCTGAATGGAGTTGTACAGGTTGTTGAGTAAATGAAAACTGAGGCTGATCTTGATCTGAACATTCTGAAATTTGTAATCTTCCAATGTCAACAGAAATTGGTTCTGGCATAACTGGTAACTGAGGCTGAGAAACTGGTTCTGGTGGGTCTTCAGTTGTTTCATCAGGGAAGATTGGTTCATCAAATACTACATGTATTGATTCTTCATGCTTGAGTGTCCTTTTATTTAGTACTCTAAAAGCTTTGCTGACACTTGAATATCCTAGGAAAATTCCTTCATCAGCTTTAGGCTGAAAAACATGAAGTTGATCTTTTCCATTGTTGTGTATGAAACATTTGCTTCCAAAAGCATGAAAGTATGAAACATTTGGTTTTCTTCCGTTCCAAATTTCATAAGGAGTCTTCTCATGTCTCTTGTTCATGAGGGCTCTGTTCTGAGTGTAACAAGCTGTGTTAACTGCTTCTGCCCAATATCTTTCAGGTAGTTTAGCTTCACAGATCATAGTCCTCCCAGCTTCTTTGAGTGTTCTGTTTCTTCTTTCAGCTACACCATTTTGTTGTGGTGTTCATGTGGCAGCAAGTTGGTGTAATACACCATTTTCTTCACAGTATTCAATAATCACACTGTTGAGAATTCCTTTATCAGATCTTATCTTCACAACTAAAACTCCTTTCTGATTCTGAAGTCTCTTGAGAAGTTCTGTGAGCTTATGCTTGGTTTTACTTTTCTTGGTTAGAAAGATTACCCAAGTATATCTTGAAAAATCATCTACTACCACCAATGTATATTTCTTTCCACTGATACTAATTGGTGTAATAGGACCAAATAAATCCATGTGTAGCAATTCTAGTTGTCTGGTTGTTGAATGCTGAGACTTGGTCTTAAAACTTGCTTTTGTTTGTTTTCCTTGTTGACATGCATCACATAAACTGTCCTTCTTATATGATATCTCTGGTAGTCCAATGACTAGCTGCTTCTTAACAAGTGTGTTGATGTCATCAAAATTGAGATGACTTAGTTTCTTGTGCCATAGCCAACTAATTTCTAATTTGGTATGCACAAGTAGACACGTTTCAGCAACGGCAGTTGTCCAATCTACCACATACATGTTTTCCTTTCTTCTTCCAGGTAGGACAACTTGATAAGCTGATTCGCTGATGACAACGCAGAAATATTTATCAAAAGTAACTTTGTATCCCATATCACAAAATTGACTTGTGCTGAGTAGATTGTAGTGTAGTCCTTCTACATAGGATATATTCTTGATTGTAAGTCCATTTCTGATTAAGGTGCCGTAACCTCTGGTGTATCGTTTATCTTTACTTCCAAAATTGACTTTTGGTCCATCCATTGCAATAAAATTACTAAGACAGTCTTTTCTCTTTGTCATGTGTCTGGAGCAACCACTGTCAAAGTACCAAATATCCTGCAATAAAAATTAAAAAGTTTTAGGTACTCAATTCAGTTTGGGTCCATGGGGGTCAGTTGTCAGTACAACACTGGGAATATATCCTTTAGGTATTCTTCGGATATTGTTGCACCTGTTTTCATATATATAAGCCACACTCCCATAATGTATGTGTTTGGGTTGTATCATATTTATATGATCTCTCAGATCTTTTGGCTGAAATTTATTTCCACCATGCATTCTGTTGTTAAAGCTTGAATGATAACTATCATTCCTTCCATCTTCGAGGTCCGACTGACCTTTGTCTTCGTGACTTATCTTTGAGAACCGGTTAGTCCTCTCACGAGTTTTGGACTGAGACTTGTAATAAGTTCTCGGTCCGGAATGATTGTCATTATTAGTTTTACTAACAAAATCAGTAAAATTCCAATCATCGTCAGTGGGATATAGTCTTCCTTTCCCCCTGAATGTGTGAATCCTTGAATGACTGACATTCTTGGATTTACTTTGATTGTAATTTTTCTGGTTCCTGACTTCATTGGTTTTTGTGTATCTGGCAATTGATTTGCCTTTTCGGTTTCCATGGGATACAGCTGCTCTACCATTTGACTTACTTTTGTTGGTAGATGCAGTTGTCTTCTTAGAAAACTAATTTATCCTTTGTGATACTGGCTTTACTAGTTCAGCAATTTTCTCAGTTTGTGGAAGTTGCTCAGTTACAAACTTAATACCAGTTTTGGTACTAGGCCCAGCAGCGTTGCTAGTTCCATTCTTTGAAGATTGCTGTGTAACAAATCCTAAACCGCTTTGTCTCCATATGGTTTTCCGATTTGAATCCATGGAATCGAACTTGATTGAGCAAATGATTCGATTCTTTGCTGCTGCGATCTGATGTCGAAATCTTCTCTCTATCTGTTTTAGTCAGTTTCAACATTTTTAGCTCTGACTTCAATCTTTCAACTTCAAGAATTAGACTTTCTTTCTCAGCTTTGATTGATTCATAACCAGCTTGAATAGTTACTAGCTGATTCATCAATTCATCAAGCATTTCTTCTAATTCTAGATTTTTTGGATTGGAGTCAGCAGTCGAAGAACATGCATTTATCATGGAAATCTGAGCTGAGGAGTATTTAGAGTTAGATTCACATACCTTATTTTGATCTTCCATGTGTGCCATTAAAGCTGTGTCATCTGATAGTCTTTCAGTACCAGCTTCATAATCTGATTCATCTCCAGCAAGAAGTGCTCTTCTACCAACTCTTCGTGGTGGGGTCTTCTTGATCAGTTCTGGACATTCAGCTTTATAGTGTCCAGGTTTCTTGCAGTTGAAACAGAGATATTCATCGTCTTTTCTTTTCTCAGGAGTCCTTTTGATGAATTTTTGAGTGACTGGATGTCCAGTCTTCATCCTTCGAATTCTGTTCATCATTAGAACCATTTGTTCTTCCATCTCATCTAATTCATGAAGATTGCTAGATGAGTTTTCTTGAATGTCATTTGATGCTGTTGCAAGTGCTGTGGTTTTAGGTTCTTCCAGAGCCTTGATTATTGCAGTTGTGCTTGTGAAATCTTCACTGAATTCATAAGCTTTCAAATCTGAAAAGATATTGAATGAATCCTCTACATCGAGTCTCCTGGATTCTTCCATAGCAGTGACCTTCATCTTCCAGCACATTGGTAATGCCTTCAAGATTCTTGTGTTGATAACTTTCTTTGAATATTCAATCTTGAGTAGATCCAGTTTATCCATGATAGCACTAAATCTCGTCTCCATTTGGTCAATGGTTTCTCCAGATTTCATTTTGAAATTCTCAAACTTTTGTTTTGCAACAGAAATTTTATTTTCCTTGATTGAATCTGTTCCTTCACAAACTAACTGAAGTTTGTCCCACATTTCCTTGGCTGTAGTGCATTCTTTCACCTTCAGGTACATGTTGCTGTCAAGAGTTCTGAGGATAAAATCCATAGCCACATTGTTGAGATTGTTCTGCTTGCGATCATCACTGGTCCATTCGGATTTGGGTTTTGCAACTCGAACTTGCTCTCCACCAATAGTTTGCATATGAGTGATTTGAATTGGTCCATCAGTGAGTACATCCATCATTTCATCATGAGTAGCTGCCAGGAATGCCTGCATACGACGTTTGTATTCGTCAAATCTGTCCATGTTGCACATAAGCATTTGTCTTGCATATTGATTGTTATCCATTGTGAGTGAGTGAAAATTAGATTAATTGAAAAACTGAGCTTTCAGGCAAGAACAACTATAGGAGATATAGAGCGAATGATATCTTATTAAAGAAACACTGCTCCGATACCAATTGTTGGTCCCTTGGAAAGGCTAACACAAGTTTAGAGGGGGGGTGAATAAACTTGTCCCTAAAACTGGATTTTAAACAACTTAAGGTTTAGTTAAAAACTTGTGTGGAGTTAAGCTGACAGAGCTGAGATTAAGTCAAACTAACTTAAGCTAAAACTGAGTCAACCGGCAGCGGATATGATTTAAGCCTTTTTCTTGATCTTGTTATTCTGTTATGAAAACTGAGTGTTGTGAACTGAATTCTGGTGAATGTCAGTTGTGATGTGTATAACAATCAAGTATCACAATCCTGTAAGTAAATGTTGAATAAATAAATAAATGCGTAAAGTAAGTAAGGCGGATATTATAGAGGTTCCAGGTGGTGTAATCCTGTCAGTCCTCTCTTCCCCTGTGGTGCGGAGGAAAATTCCACTAGAACTTCTTGAGGTGAATCATTACAAAAGTCCTAAACAATAGTCCTTGGCTAATCCCTAGCGTCACTATCTAAACAGTTGTAGAACAGGTAGAATTGCTGCTCTTCAAATGCTTGAACCACCGGTCCTTAGAGGGTTGATGACGGTCAAATTATACCCGTAAAAGTCATCAACGTTGACCTTAAATCGAGATTAATAATATATATTTCGTATTAAATCACTCGTTTATATTTATTATTTAATGTTAAGTGATTATTAATATGATATTTGGTATTTATCTATTTTTATTATTAAAGACCGATTTATTGTGCGATAATTGCTGATTTTGTAGATCGTGATAAATCGGGAAGATAAATATCGCGCAATCGAGAAATCTCAAGATAATAGAGGAAGAAAATCGGAGCATTAAATGAAAGATTAATCAGATCAACACGCAAGCGTGGAGTGGGGAGCAAGATAGACGAGAAAAACGATTAACGTGTGCAAATGTTAGGTTCGGTCGACCGAGCCTATAGCTTCGGTCGACCGAGTGTCAGCTCTCGGTTGACCGAGTGTCAGCTTCGGGGAGGTTTCCGGCTTATATCGTGCTTATCTTCTAGAACCACCCTAAGTCGGCAAAAACCTCTATATAAGCAAGCAGCTACGAAATTGTAAAGACACACTTTGGATACCTTAGAATATCATTCAATAAAATCACTCTATTCATAGCTTTGATACAATGTAGAATAATTTGAAGGTTTCCAGAGTTTAAGGGCTGCAAATATGTAAGCCTTTATTTTCTGTTTCTTTTCTTTTAAGTAATTAATCCCTCCCAATTATGCTTTATTGTTTGAGTTAGTTAATTCATAGCTAGATGATGTAGATCTAGGCTATGACGTTAGGGATGTGGCGACACCTTGTCTATGAGGATCCCATAACCTACATCATAGACTTAGTATTTATTCATGAATCTGTATTGTTTAAATAATGCGTATCTAAGTTAGTTTATATGAATGCTTTATGAATTCTTCGTTTAATCCGTTGTGTATGATGAAACGCCGAGAGATATGTTCAGGATGTGTAACTGGGACGAAATTGATTCGGGTGACCGAATGAGTTCACTCGGTCGACCGAGCCCACCTATTCGGTCGACCGAGCCCTATTTTATCCGTTAGATAGCCACGTCTTTATGGTTAGGTTAACTTAATAGAATTTATTATCTCAGTAGGTATGGCTACGGCTACGTTGCTCGTCTGTTTTAATTAGCGTATGATTAGGAAATACCAATATAGGGCTCCTAGGTTGACTCATGAATGATCTTCCGGGACTTTCAGCGAGATCTAGGTAGGTTTCGTATTTGGGAATTGAGCTCACCTAGTTATACGTAAATCGTAGATTAATATGATACCGTGCAGGTAATTGTTAATAGGACAGAGACTGATGCGATCGTTTAGGAAGTACGCCTAACCACAGGAATGTTGCCTAGACGAGGTGTACGATTAATATCGGCATCCTTAGAGTCGTAAGCGTGTGAGTTATATGAGATGGAGGCACTAAAAGGCGAAGTCACGTAACAATATCACAGTGATCTAGTGACCTACCGGTGCTAAGTCAAGTTAAAGAGGATGACTCCCGTAGCCAATCTAAGATAGATACAAACGGATTGACAGTTAATAAGTTTAGTTTATTATATAAATTATCTAGGTCCAAACGATAAAGACTATAATTGGGGAGGTTAATTACGTTGTGTCGAGTCGAGTCTTTACTTTTCTTGTCTTATGTTGGTCGTAGACACTTTAGTGTCCTTGACATGAATGACTCATTGTTTATATATAAGATGATCCACAATTGGTTCCCTGTGGGATCGACCTTGATTCACTATAGCTATACTACGATGGGCCTAGTCCTCTTGCTAGTATTGGTTTATGGTGGTCAAGTATATTATAACCTGATTGACCCCGATCAAGTTTTTTGGCGCCAGTTGCCGGGGAACCAACGGTCAATTTTATATATAAATAGTTTTCTTATTCATGTCAAGTTTTCTGTTTTAGAGTCTGTTTTTACGTTTTTGAGTCCCTCTGGTTGTCTGCTCTGTCTGAAAATTCCAGATTCTTAAAAAAAAAATTTAAAAAAAAATATATATATATTTATTCGGTCGACCGAGAGACCTCATTCGGTCGACCGAGAATCTAGAATTTTTGTTTTGTTTTGTTTTGTTCTTGTTCTGTTCTGTTTACACGGTTTCTGATTTGTGTTTTTCGAGTCTGGAATTTCGCGTGTCTGCTTATCCTCAGATGTTTAATCCGTGAGGTCTGATAGCGACATGGGAAACCATGTTAAAATCGATCCACGGTCTGCTTGTTTTTGTTTTCTTCTTTTTGCGAAACCAGGGAAAGCAATATTCGAGTCGGCATTTTTCGCGCGTATTGAGAAAATAACCCAAAGAAACATGTGGAGCTACGAATCTAAGATGGGAAAGGCGATGGAAGCAATACCTTTAAAGCACCAAGATGGCTCCGAAAAAATTTTAAAGGCTTAAATTCTTCGTGGTACAATGTTGAAGGCAAGGTACTACCTTTTTTGCTTATGTTTTACTACCTTTTGGTTTTTTGAGCATAAGTTAGCCTATACATGAACCTTAGTATGAATCTTAGCCCGGAGTTGGTTTGTAAGATTAATTCTATTAGTGTGGAAGGTTCTTCGCCCAAATCATGCCTCATCTAGAGGGTGTAGGAAACATGTAGTCGTTGAAAGGAAGCAGTGAATAAAGAGTTCCTCGTAGTTCTATTAAAATCTCATGGTCCTATGCATGAAATTGCTTCTACTGGCCATGGGAGCAACAAATTGTGTAGTTTAAGCATTCGCAATCTAAAGAAGACGTTGATTTTTGAGAGAACACCATCTTTTGCTTTCGTTGATGTTTATGGTGATGGCTTCTCGGTGAACCCACCTTAAACAAAAACGAGATTACGCTTTGGGTGACAATTTAGAAATCGAAGAATCTTTGTACATAGGTTCGGAAATGGTTTAACCATGGTTGGGCGAGTTCAACCGAGCTTCGCTCAATCAACTCCCTCCACGTGTGATGTACGCTACTGCCAGCTCAACAAGACTTAGCATAGCCGATAAGCCTTCGGGCTAAACGGGCTTAATCTTGACGGATTGGCCTGAATCATCACATATGTTCCAACGAATAAGACGGCGTAGGCTTGCCTACATAACCGACCTTATTCGAGAGTACTTTGATTCATTGTTTCTTATTGTCAAGGCCAAAACCGTAATTTTAACCGAGTTTCTTAGAATTCACTAACTCCTAAAACGAGCCGAGGTAAGAGCTTTGGATAAATGATATGGATAAATGTCGCTTCCTAGGTCTCACAACCAAGGGAAGGGTATTAATCCGCAAAAGCGACAAGCCACCTCTAATAGTGCTGAGAGGGTCAAAGTCTGGCGATCCAAGAATGATAACTGACAAGGATAATCTTTGAAAAGTCGAGCTGAGGACTTTAAACTCAGAACTACTTCTTTAAAACCCTTAGGATTTCTTTTTAGGTTTTGTTTTCTTTGAGTCAAATAAAAGTAACGTGACATATGTTGAGGTTTTTTATTTTGCCGTGTTCCGATGGCCATTGGGCTAAGGATGTGCAAAACTTTTTTACTCAATATAGGCCACGTGAATTAGAGTTCCGTAGGAGAGTCAAGAAATTGCTAATGAAAAGGAAATTTAGCAAACAACCTTAAGATGGAAGCATTAAGAGAGCTTGAGAATTAATGAAAATGTAACAGAGAATGATTGGTACGAACAAGAACAATTTTGGTCAACTTCCAAAATCTTTTAGAATGGTGATCCAAGTGAAAATTCAAAGTGGTGTGCAATTAATTATGCAACTACCCTTATCCTTTCATTTATACATTTTCACCCTTAAACCTTTTCGATCCTCTCACCAATCTGCCCCAACAGTTCACATTTCTAACCATTCTGTCATCGCCTCTCTTTCTTTCCATCCATTTCACTCTCCCACCCAATCCCATTCCTTTAAACAATTCTCAATCCCAAAAACACAATTTCTTACCCACCCTTTATCTTTTCTTCCCATCCTTATGTGTATCTTTTTCTAAACCCATCATACTCTCAACCTCCATTTTGTTTACACAATACCTATGTGTTGCGGAATTTGAAATATTGCTAAGCTTTAATGATTATCTTTTATCATTTTGATTTTCATGATCCTAGTTGGGGTAAGTGTAGCTCTGACCCTAGCTAGATTTTAAAGGTTTTTGGTTCAATCAAAGTACAACTTATCTTTCTACCGGAAGTTTTAAATTTCACATTTTTTTTCGTCTATTCCGGCATTTCTAGATGATAAGTTTTGTTCTGAACTATCTCACAGATCCGACCTTGTTGATGACGGTTATGACTTTTATGTGATACATTGGGTTATTAGTAATTTCGAGGAGTAGCTACATCTCCCTAAATTGTTGATATCCAATGCAAGCGAGAAGTTTCTGCGCTAGGTATTTGATTTTATCTTTAGCCAATAGGTCGCATTCAATCTGTTATACCTTACCAAGTTTCTCTTTTATACTGGACTGAATGCATGGTGAGCCAGTCCACCTCGTATTTTCCGACATGGGGTTATGCTTTTTGATCTTTGTCTTATCCACCCGGTTTTTAGATGAAGACCACCATCTTTAGTTGCTTGTTTATTTTTCTTTCTACTTAGTATTTTTCTTGTCTTTGGTTGTATAAAATAAAGTGGCTTAAAATGTTTTTCGGTATTCATACCTAATTACTGCCACATTATTCTATAACTTCCATAGACATGGTGTTATTAACGGTTTCGTGGAGTTTGTCTGCTTATACAGGTTTTCACTTGCTTCTCCACAACGTGCTGACATTTACTCCGATATTGTTCCTTTACTTAAGAGACGTTTCCAGAGCTAAGTCTTTTTCCTAACTTCTCATTTATTTTTGCCATTGAGGACAATGCCATGTTTAAGTGGGGGGTAGGAGACTTAGCCATGTTATGTTATAATGGAAAATTGAATGAAATGGTACAAAATTGAAAATTTGAATAAATACCATATTATGTATCTCGTACCCTTAGAATTGTGAGTTCCTAGCTAAGAATTGATAGGAAATGAACCAAGTTTCATGAGTACGTGATCATTTTATACTTATGTTAAGTAAATTTAAGAATATTCATGCCTGTTTTTGCAAGTAGTTATTTATTATTCAATTACTCAATCTGTGAATCGAGTATACCGCGCAAATCATAATAACTGAAGAAATTATGTGTACATTGCATACATGATTGGTTATGTAGACTTAGTGTCGATACTTATTGGCTGATGTCTTCTTATCTTCTTGCCAACAAAAGCGGAGTAATAAGCTTGAGACATACCTGTGTTTTAGCAAAATGTTAGACACTGGGCTTGTAGTAACATTACCAAAGTAGCCCCGCGCTTGTGGTAATATTCGATGCTATACATGATCTAAGATAGGGGGATACTTTAAAATGTTTTCTTCCTTGAGATTTATAGTATTTGAAAAATATGAAGATATGAAAAGAATATTCAACTCTTTAAGAGGCTTTGAGTAGTACTCGGTCTCCAAGTCCAAAAACCCTATAGATACGCTCTTGCTTATTGCTCTAGTGCTTCAAAAATTTAAAGGCTTGAGAAGTATGAATGCTGAGGTTGGTAGGTTGAGATTACGAAGTCTGCATAAACTCTAATCTTGCCACGAATATATAGAACTAAATGCACATGCACACATCACTTTGATTCATAGTAAGTAGTGAATAATGGATATCTTATGAGCATGACTAGTATGAGTTGACTTGAGTTTCTTGTGTAAGTATGATTTGACCATAGAAAATGTTGTCTTGGGGAATGACTTATTGATGCTTTGTTCGGGACGATCAAAGTCTAAGTGGGGGGTAGTTGATGACGGTCAAATTATACCCGTAAAAGTCATCAACGTTGACCTTAAATCGAGATTAATAATATATATTTCGTATTAAATCACTCGTTTATATTTATTATTTAATGTTAAGTGATTATTAATATGATATTTGGTATTTATCTATTTTTATTATTAAAGACCGATTTATTGTGCGATAATTGCTGATTTTGTAGATCGTGATAAATCGGGAAGATAAATATCGCGCAATCGAGAAATCTCAAGATAATAGAGGAAGAAAATCGGAGCATTAAATGAAAGATTAATCAGATCAACACGCAAGCGTGGAGTGGGGAGCAAGATAGACGAGAAAAACGATTAACGTGTGCAAATGTTAGGTTCGGTCGACCGAGCCTATAGCTTCGGTTGACCGAGTGTCAGCTTCGGGGCGGTTTCCGGCTTATATCGTGCTTATCTTCTAGAACCACCCTAAGTCGGCAAAAACCTCTATATAAGCAAGCAGCTACGAAATTGTAAAGACACACTTTGGATACCTTAGAATATCATTCAATAAAATCACTCTATTCATAGCTTTGATACAATGTAGAATAATTTGAAGGTTTCCAGAGTTTAAGGGCTGCAAATTATGTAAGCCTTTATTTTCTGTTTCTTTTCTTTTAAGTAATTAATCCCTCCCAATTATGCTTTATTGTTTGAGTTAGTTAATTCATAGCTAGATGATGTAGATCTAGGCTATGACGTTAGGGATGTGGCGACACCTTGTCTATGAGGATCCCATAACCTACGTCATAGACTTAGTATTTATTCATGAATCTGTATTGTTTAAATAATGCGTATCTAAGTTAGTTTATATGAATGCTTTATGAATTACTGTTTAATCCGTTGTGTATGATGAAACGCTGAGAGATATGTTCAGGGATGTAATCTGGGGACGAAATTGATTCGGGTGACCGAATGAGTTCACTCGGTCGACCGAGCCCACCTATTCGGTCGACCGAGCCCTATTTTATCCGTTAGATAGCCACGTCTTTATGGTTAGGTTAACTTAATAGAATTTATTATCTCAGTAGGTATGGCTACGGCTACGTTGCTCGTCTGTTTTAATTAGCGTATGATTAGGAAATACCAATATAGGGCTCCTAGGTTGGCTCATGAATGATCTTCCGGGACTTTCAGCGAGATCTAGGTAGGTTTTGTATTTGGGAATTGAGCTCACCTAGTTATACGTAAATCGTAGATTAACATGATACCGTCGCGGTAATTGTTAATAGGACGAGACGATGCGATCGTTTAGGAAGTACGCCAACCACGGGAATGTTGCCTAGACGAGGTGTGCGATTAATATCGGCATCCTTAGAGTCGTAGCGTGTGAGTTATATGAGATGGAGGCACTAAAAGCGAAAGTCACGTAACAATATCACGCGGTGATCTAGTGACCTACCGGTGCTAAGTCAAGTTAAAGAGGATGACTCCCGTAGCCAATCTAAGATAGATACAAACGGATTGACAGTTAATAAGTTTAGTTTATTATATAAATTATCTAGGTCCAAACGATAAAGACTATAATTCGGGAGGTTAATTACGTTGTGTCGAGTCGTGTCTTTACTTTTCTTGTCTTATGTTGGTCGTAGACCGCCTTCGTGTCCTTGACATGAATGACTCATTGTTTATAGATAAGATGATCCACAATTGGTTCCCTGTGGGATCGACCTTGATTCACTATAGCTATACTACGATGGGCCTAGTCCTCTTGCTAGTATTGGTTTATGGTGGTCAAGTATATTATAACCTGATTGACCCCGATCAAGGGTAGGATTGCCTCTTCACCAGCTACCACCACAAACACAGTCTACCCAACTGCTTGTCACAACTGTCCTTGGCGAAAACCTTCCTGGTTTGCTTCACAGTCTAACACCTTTGATGTAGAATCAAAGTTGGGCTAAGAATCAATGAGTTGATTCTTGTTTGTGGTTCTTCAAAGTGTTGGATTCTTGATAAATTCTTTGTAGCTTGAACACTTGAAGAAATACTAGATATGATCTTGTTAAAGTTCAGAGATGATAGCAATTCGAATAAGATGACCAATGCACAAACTTGCTTGATAAAACTTATATATCTCTTGTTAATTTTTGAGTGCAAAGTCTTCTCTATTTATAGTGTGAGGTCCAACGTTCATCTGGCTTAAATTCGAATTGTATCAGCGTCTCTTTTGTAACGGATACATTTTCTGACCGTTCTGCTGTGTCAGTAACTCATCCAATGAAATTGTTTTCTTTACAACGTTCGAATGTACTTTCAGTTGTTGGATGGCTGACTTATAAAACTGAGTTTCCTTATCAGTTTTATACTGAGTTTTTACTTGTCAGTTTTCTAACTGACTTGGAGCATTAACTGAGATTTTACTCTTCTTCAAATATCAGTACTCCAGTTTTCATCTGATTGTAATTGACTTAATCAGAGTACACCATGACTCATTATCATCTAAGAATTCATTGTCCTTATGATTCTTAGGTCTTCATACAAGATCCATAAAGTCAGTTCAGGTCACCACAATCTTGCCTGAAGTCTAACTTTACAGTCTCGACTTGTAATCTTCATAACGGAGTTTGAACCCTCAGTTCTTCATTCTTCAATAACTGAGTCTGTGTCCCTCAATTCTTCATTCTTCTAGATAAGCCAACCGAGTCTGTAACTCTCAGCGAGCTTACCTTCTTCAGTTTCATGTAGGTGTATTCTGAGTCAGTTTGCTTGTTTTGATGATTTCCAGTTTTCTAAACGATTTCCAGTTTTCAGTTTTACGACACACTAACTATTACAGTGCTTGTCTGATGTAACCTATACAATTATCAGACTCTAGTAAAACTTATACATTCAGTTCTAGACATCTTTTAGCTTTTCACTATAACAGCTGGCTTCAGCACTTCATCAATGGGGTTAAGTTACTTTTAAATAAATAAGATGAATTATCATCAAAACATAAATTTTATTTCCAACACATGCCTTAGGTGAGTCATCTGTTGACACACTGCCTGTCTGCGAGTGTTTCCTGGAGGGAAAAATGACTAAGCGTCCCTTCTCATCAAAGGGTAATAGGGCCACGGGAACTCTAGACTTAGTGCATTCAGACCTTTGTGGTCCGATGAACGTACAAGCTAGAGGTGGATACGAGTACTTTGTAACTTTCATTGATGACTACTCGAGATTCGGTTATGTTTATCTGCTGCATAAGAAGTCCGAGGCTTTTGGTAAGTTCAAGGAGTTCCAAGCAGAAGCCGAAAGGCAACTAGGCAAGTCATTGAAATGCCTTTGCTCGGATCGTGGAGGTGAGTATTTAGATACTGAGTTCATTGACTACCTGGCTGAAAAAGGAATTTGTTTCCAACGTTCAGCGCCTAGGACACCTCAGCAAAACGGAGTTGCTAAGAGGAGAAACAGAACATTGATTAACATGGTTAGATCAATGACGAGCTCGCCTCACTACCTATATCCTTTTGGGGTTATGCTTTAGAAGCAGCGGTCTACATTTTGAATGCAGTACCGTCAAAGTCTGTCGAAAAGACATCCGTAGAGATGTGGTCCGGACGTCGCGAAAGCATTCGTCACTTCCGCATATGGGGTTGTCCAGCAAATGTGATGATGGACAAAACTACCAAGCTACAATCGCGTACGAAAGTATGTTTGTTTGTAGGCTATCCAAAAGGTACACGTGGTGGTCTATTTTACGATCCGGAAGATAACAAAGTGCTAGTCTCGACTAACGCTACGTTTTTGGAGGAAAGTTATATGAAAGACCACAGACCTCAAAGTAAAATTGTACTAGAGGAATTACTCTCCGATGACGTCAGGCCTATTGTGGCTGTTGATGTTCATGTAAACAACACTACTAATACAACAGTCACTTCCGACATTCCTATTCCACCTGAGCGTCATCATGAGAGTGGTTCGGCCACCGGCTCGGTACGGCATGGATTTAGAGACGAACGTAGTCGCCTCTGATGGGGTGGAAGATGATCCACCGACCTATAAGAAGGCCCTATTGGATCATGGTAAGGATAAATGGATTGACGCAATGAATCAAGAGATGGAGTCTATGTACTCTAACTCAGTTTAGAAACTTGTAGAACTTCCTCAGGGTGAAAGGCCCATTGGATGTAAATGGCTCTACAAGCGAAAGAGAGGAATAGATGGGAAGGTCAAAACATTCAAAGCACGGTTGGTAGCCAAAGGTTACACATAGCGAGAGGGTATAGACTACGAGGAAATCTTCTCACCTGTGGCCATGATGAAAACCATCCGCATCCTCCTTTCGATTGCTGCATGTCTGGATTGTGAAATCTGGCAAATGGATGTTAAGACAGCATTTCTAAACGGCTTTCTCGACGAGGAAATCTATATGCAGCAACCAGAAGGATTCATTGAAGAAGGTCGAGAGCACATGGTGTGCAAGTTGCTCAGATCCATTTATGGGTTGAAGCAAGCATCTCGTTCCTGGTTTCATAGATTCGATCACACGATCAAGTCTTATGATTTTGAACAACACTTTGTTGAATCTTGTGTGTACAAGAAGGTTATCAAAGATAGTGTTGTATTTCTAGTGTTGTACGTTGATGACATACTCCTAATTGGCAACGATAAGAGGATGATGTCCGGCGTGAAAAGTTGGTTGACCACGCAATTCCAAATGAAGGATTTGGGAGAAGCGAGTTATGTTCTAGGGATCCAAATTATAAGGGATCGCAAGAACAGGATGTTAGCTCTGTCCCAAGCAACTTATGTAGATAAGGTGCTAGCACGCTTCAGTATGAGAACGCAAAGAAGGGTTTTCCACCAACCTGTCACGGCGTTTACCTCTCTAAGACTCAGGGGCCTCAAACTCCTGAAGAGACTGAAGCTATAGGAATAGTGCCATATGCCTCGGCTGTTGGTAGTCTTATGTATGCTATGAGGTGTATGAGACCTGATATTCGTTACGGCGTTGGATTAGTCAGCCGTTTTCAGTCAAATCCAGGGCAACCCAGACTTTGAATGGTGATAAGAATCTCATCAAATATTTGAAGAGAACCAGAAATTATATGCTCGTCTATTCGAGTGGGAGTTTGGAGTTAGCGGGGAACACCGATTCTAAATTTCAGTCAGACAGAGATGATTCTAAATCAACCTCTGGTTCAGTGTTTACGCTTGGTGGCGGTGCAATAGAATGGAGAAGCCGAAAGCAATCCAGCACAGCCGATTCAACAATGGAAGCTGAGTTCATAGCGGCCTCTGAGTCAGCTAAGGAAGCGGTTTGGTTAAGAAAGTTCATCAGCGGATTAGGCGTTGTCCCGAATGCTAAAGATCCTATTACTCTCTATTTTGATAACAATGAGGCCATTGCCAACTCTAGGGAACCTCGAAAGCACAGTAAGTCGAAGCATATAGAGAGGAAATACTGGGTGATCAACGATTTTGTCGATAGAGGGGACGTTTCCGTCCGAAGAATCACCTCCGCCGATAATCCTGCTGATCCATTCACCAAGACACTGTCGATTGAAGCTTTTAGTCGACACTTGGAGACTATAGGTATTAGAGACATGTCTCATTTGCATTAGAGCAAGTGGGAATGATAGTTTGTTGTATTTTAAATAATAGGGTGTGCTCTAAAACAATTAATCACATGCTTTCGTGCAAGTGGGAGATTGTTAGGTGTGATGCCCGAAAGTCAATTTTGTAATTGTTTTATTTAATAAATGAAATGATATTATTGTTCATATATATTATTCTCATATTCACCGATGTGACAATAGTATTTACACTACAGAAAACCCTAAAGTATATCATTTATGTAATCACTTAACTCAGTGTATGGGATATACACGGGAGGATTGAGTTAGTGAAGATGTACTTAAAATACAATTAGCCCGTAGTGAAGTTAATCGAGAGTATTGGGTCTCTCCTTTAACGTGCTATTAATGCGCCCAGAACACAATAGGTGTGATTTTCTTATCCGGACTTTCGGTTAAGAGAACCTAGTGGGGCATTTATATATGATAGATATACCATATAGGGCTAGACCGATTTGATTAGAGTTCACGATATAATTCCGTGCTCGAGAAGTCTTATCGAATCAATCGATGATCATATTTATGGATATATCTTAATCCTGAGGTGATCACAGTCAACTGCTTGAATCAGTATGAGGTTTGACTTGACGGTTAAGGATTACACTGAGTCAGATGATCTCGAATTACCCCATCTTGGCATTGTAATTTGATTGAGTGAATAGTCCGTGTTATCACAGATACGGAATCCATTCCTTCCATTTATGGAAGTAGATAGACAGTTCCCTTATTTGTTAATCCTAGATACTGATCGATCGTATGAGTTCAATTTACACTGATTAGCTACCAGTGAGTTGTATGAATTAATTTATCACTAGGGGTTAATGGTAAATAAGGATAAGAGGTTCTAAAAAAGGTTAATGGTAACTTCCCGATTTAGAATGAACAGTCTAAGGAGGATTAATCCATATGTAATGATTATATCAATGGACACTTATTATCATTCGCGTGAAGAGATAAATATAATCTTATAATCGGAGAAGTGCAGTCACGGGATTATGGTGGCATATTCTTGTGATTGATTTATCGAATATAATTATTCTATTCGTAAGATAATTATTTATTTGATTTATCAGAGCCGCTGATTATTAGTCCATCGTCCCCGACGTGCCTCCAATATAGCATAGCTATTCTCGGACGTCGAATACTAATAATATTAATTTAGTTCTTATTAGAATTTAATTAAAACGATATGTGAATTAATTGTTTAGTGGACTATTAAATTAGTTGGGCTAAATAATTAAATATGTGAAAAATACATTTTTCATAATCTTGGCCCAAAAAGTGTGTTATGGCCGAAAATTATTGTGACTAGGTCACAAGGGAATTTTCGGCCAAGGTATTGTTTTAGTGAACAAGAAATTAGTTTTTTTGTGAATTAATAAGACATGTGCACAAAATATTTATTGGATAAATATTTTATGGTAAGAAATTAAAGATAAAGATTATTCTAGATTTGTTCTAAAATATTCTAGGATTTTTTATTTATTGGATTTATTTATTAGCAAAATAAAATCCTTGGAGGACAAGGATTACTCTCCTATATAAAGAGAGTTCTCCCAAGCCTAAAACAAAACAAAAATTTCGACTTCTATCTCTTAGAGAGAAGAAGAATAATTTCGGCCAAGGGGAGTAAGGGGAAAATCTTGGAGGTTTTCCAGGTAGCATATCGGAAGGATTCGAGACGAGGATTTCCTTCCACCGGGATTTGCTCGGATCACACGTGCGGAAGATCGTGGTGCTCTTCACACCTTTGTTTGTTTTTCCTATTGCGGTTCTTCTACTTGGATTTTGAGATCCAAGAGGTATGTTCTACAACCCCCTTGTAGAGTAGATCTAGTTATTTTATTACGTGTAATTTATAGATCTAGATCCTTAAATCGCTTCTGTTGCAAATGATATTACTAACAATGGAAAGGTTTTTTTTACTCGTGGATTCTAGTGAAGTAGGTTAGGATTGAATCGGAAAAAGCAATAGAAAGAGTAAGAGGCTAGTCAATTTGAGGTCAGAATTGAGCAGAGAGGTTGAGTAAAGTGTGCAGTGAAGGCAGACAGAGAAATCTGGGGAAAAAGACCCCCGGTAAACCGGGAGCAACTACCGGGTTACCGAGCATGGATTTTCAGTTTTCTAAACGTCAATTTAAAAAGCTGGATTTTTAGAGACACGTGGAGGACACACGTTGCACCAAATACGGTAAGTCAGCAGAAACCGCCACCTTTTTCCCTCTTTTCAAATTGTTCATCCTTACCCACACTCCACCATAACTCCACCTCCATCCCATCAATCACCTCCTCAAGTCCCACACCCTAATTACTTCTCTACCCACTATCCCACTAAAACCATCCACATTCACTCATTTCTCCTATTTAAACCACCATTTTATCACCATTATCATCATTCTTATCAAACATTTTCTCCTCAAATCACCAAACTTCTTCTCTTTCTATACAATTCGTCCACCATCACCACCATATCTCCACCACAAATCCACCATTCCTTCAATTTTTCAAACCATAAACACCATTTTCTTTACCCCTATTGTTGTCTAAGTGCTGCTGTGCTAGTGAGGTGGTGCAGTTCTTCATCTTTCATCATCAGAAGCACACTCCCAGAAAGAAATCCAGAAAACTCCGGCCGGTAACTCGGCCGTTACTGCCGAGTTACCGAGGTTACAATTTCCAGAATCTGCATCATTTTAAGATCTTGTTATCATCTAGGATGGGTCCTAAGCAGAGCCGATCAGCTGTTCATCCCAGTGGTTATCAGAGTGTCTACGGAGACGCTAACCCCTTGATAGACGGGGTTGAGCAATTCCATTCTTTAGAAATCTATGAATCGTTCTGAGGGCATTGGAACGCAAGACCTAGTGCCCGAGAATGGGGCGTAGAGCTGGATGATTGTGGTTTGATTTTTCCGAGTGCCTGACAAATGCAAAATATTTTGGACATGGCGGAGGCACCGGCACGGTTCAACGCCACGTGGTGCGGGAATTCTATGCTTATGTTTCGCACAACCCCGGAGCCATATTTGCAATGGTCCGTGGCGTTAAGGTTAATTATTCTATTGAGCGAATCAATGATCATTTTGGGGTTTGAAATCCACCGGTGGGCCCGGACGAGTACACATCCTCGAGCAACATTGAAGATCTTGAGAGGATGGACATGATCGCTGATTTCTTTGGGGTGCAATGGAATCGTACATCTTTGGGAGACCCCACCATCTTCCTAGAGAACGACTTATCCTGGGATTGGAAGATGGTCAACAGATTTGTTTGTGCTCGCCTTCTACCGACCAAGCACACGGTTTCTGTCACCACCAAGAGGGCGGAATTGATGTTTTATCTGGACCAGGGATCTCCAGTCAACATCGGTCTACTGATGCATACCCATATTCATGAGTTTGCCGCCACATCTAAGCGTGAGTTGTTACCATACGACCGATGATTGACATGTTTGCTTCAGAGGACGAAGTGAAAATGCTCATCATTGATTATTGGGAAGACCCTGAGCCGAAGATTAGTTCGTAGTCTGTTCAAAAAGCACAAAGACGGGTGGGTCACAGAGCTGAGCGGGAGCGTACTCCGGTCCATGGAACACCCCGGAGTCAGTGAGCTATGCTAGAGGAGCACTCGTGAGAGATTGCGAGTTTGCATCGCAAAATGGATAGGATTATAGATTTCTTTAGCATACCTCCATCGACCCCACCACCTAGGACTGCCCCACATCACCGAGCCTCTTCTTCGGCCGCTTCTGCCTCAAGTTCTGCACCTCCTCCCGGTTTTGAGCCTAGAGATGACTGGGAGGGTCATTCTGACGAGGACTAGTTTTTATTTCTTTTTATTGTTATTTTCCATATTTATTTAATTATTATTTTACTTTTCCTATTTAGTTGATGTATCAGAATAATATTAATATAATTATTTTGATGGCTTAAATTGTTTTAGAGTAATTTATGTTCACTATTACTGCCGCAAATTTATTAACGGTTTCTTGTCACCGCTATTGTTCTTGGTTTGTTTGAGTATTTAGCGCAGATTATTCGACGGATACTTACATGAGACCGATGATCTATACGACGATCCGATTCTTCTTTGGTTCCACCCTTAACCGAAGCTAAGCTCCTTTTCATTTTTCATTTTTCATCTTACACATTGGGGACAATGTTTCGATTAAGTGGGGTGTACTGGGACATCACTTAGCTTCTTAGCACTATATTCCGTGAATTGCGTGATTATCTTGATTCTCTTTGATGCACGATTCACCACATAGACTTTGACTCATTTCGACAGAATTTCAGAAAAAAAAAATTATGATATCATTGACCTTTTCGAGTTAATTGACTTCATCTTTGTTTTACACTGCACAAGTAAGAGAAAGTGTGTCCACTTCTGAAGTAGTGGCGTATTAAGCGCATATTCTATTATGAAGCACCATTTTAAGCACGTATAACTCACTTACCTTGGTGTGTAGTCGATAGCATATTGCTTTGACTAGAGTTGACCATGGCTTTATCACGAACTATGTTTCACCAACGCTTATGAAGGCAATAGAATTTCGGATTCGGTAGTTTATCAAGAGTGTGACCGTGAGGATAGATAAATCTATGAGAGTTCACCCGCCAAGAAAGAGAAGTGCATTGAAATATAAACATCTATATTCTCTTTGACTAACCATCTAATCGATGAAGCGTAAAACGCACGACTTTTGCATAGACCGATAAACGTGAGCCTAAGAGTAGTACTCAGTTCTCGATCCGCCTTGCCAGCTGAATTGACTAATAATAACATGTTCGAGACTGGTCAGTTCGACTACAGGTTGACGAAATGTGAGGTTGTCTGCATTACTAAGAGGTTGTGAAAGTTATTTCACACACACATTGGCTCATGACATGAATAGTGTTTAATGCATCACTGATGGATATGAGTGGCATGATCTTGACCTTGACTTTGTAAGGCATAGTTTTTTTTAATTATCTTGTATACTGATCAGGGTTTTATTTTCTTTTTCGCCTTTTTGCTCGGGACTATCAAAAGCTAAGTGAGGGGTAGTTGGTAACGCTCTAAATGGTACCATTATTTATACCTATATTTACCCCGAATTATGCTCAAGAGAGGATAGATAGGCTCGTTATTAAGTGGAATGCTATGTGAATGTTTCCAGGATCGTAATTCTGCATACATGTTATTTTCCCAAGGTTTTGGTACTGTTTTGGCTCGTTTTGCGTATTTAATTGGATGTACAGAATCTGGAGCATTGAAGAATGGATCTGGCCAAAAGAAATATATTGGGCCGAGTGATTAAAGCCCAAAAAGAAGTCTGCTGAATAAATAGAAGAAAAGTCGGCCCGGTTTACCAAGGGCTAGGTCCGGCAAACCGAGGACTTGTTGAACACGAAATTGATTCTGCAGCATTGTCTAGGTCAGTTAGGGTTTTAGAGAGTCATAAGTCGGTCATTGTATCTATATAAGGCCGCATTATCAGAGTATTACATAGCCTTTGATATGTTTTGCATAATATATTACATACATTTACAATTTGATGAAATAAAGTTTTCTTGAGATTTGGAGGAGTTATTTCTGGTTTGCTCCCTTTCTCTACCATCTCTAGCTTGAGTAGATCGAGCTAGATCTCCATTGTTGAAGGTATGAAGCTTTGAACGTTTCTTTTTGTCTTCAATATGGTAGATATGTTTGTATTTATGTGTTTTAGTTAATCTGCATGTTTAAAGACCCCATAATTTACTTAGAACAATCGTAATTGAGCAATGTAGATCCAGGAATAGGAAAAGTTGACCCCCGGTAACCCGGCGGACTATACCGGTTTACCGAGGCATTATTTAGAAAACCTAAAACTGGGATTCACTACAACTATGTTGATCGATAGGTTTAATTAATAGTAGGTTAGATCTGGCCAATCTGCTTATTGTAATCGTAAACTAGCATGAAATATGAATAGTGAAATGCTAAGTTTGGACATAGTCTGATGGACCTTAGGAACGTGTTGATCAATGTCGACAGCTGCCTAGGCGGGTTAACGGTATGAGTTAACGCTCGATATCGGCAATTCTAATTTTTTATGCGTATGGGCTATTACGAACCAATTGAGGAGGGTAGCTTGCGTATAGATGGTCTACTACCATTGTCGAAGTAGATAGGAGTAGGAGTTGCACCCGTAGCTGAAAATGATAATTAAAACGAAAGCTCGCTATTAATCTAAGAAAATTATGTGGAGAAGTAAACGTAACGATTAACTAATCCAAGTTAGTAGATCGGTGAGAAAAGGGGGAGAAATACCACGTTTGTTTTCTTTAAGTTTATTGTTGGTCAATGACCGCCTCTATGTTGTTTCTTAACTAGGTTAGAATCGTTTATAGTTAAAGTTGCATTGTCTTTGTGGGATCGACCTTGACTCGCATTTACTATGCTACGATGTACTTAGTATTCTTTCTAGTAATATCAACGTTAGTGACTTACATGCGATCAGTTGAAATTGCAAAGATTTACAATGATGTAAAAAGAGAGTATGCATCTCTCAGGAAAGGATCTAGAGAAGGAGCATCTGGCTCAACCAGTAAAGCCAATCTATCAGTACATCTCACTGCAAAAGGACCAGAGGACCTGTCTAGTGAAAGACAGGAAGAGTTCAACAATATGGTGAAAACTTTCAACCCAATGAGCATATTAGACCCTTCACAACAATGGATGATGTATAAGGACCTGAAGTTTGCAGATCCTCACATTGTTGAAGCAAAGGATAGATTGGAGAAGCACTTTGGAGAGCCACAGGCACACGAGACTCTGCATGATTTCAACAAACTCATTGATAAGAAAGTATTCTTAAGCATCTCGTACAACACTACTTTGGCATATTGGAAATGGAAGTTTCCAAAAGTTGACTGGAATGAGATAGAAGGGACTCGCACTACAAAGTTCGAAAGGTACAAGGAAAATCTAAGAAAAATGTAGTTGTAATATGTTTTTCCTTGAACCTTTTATTATCCTCTAGGGATGAATAAAATTATTGAGGTTTATTCTTTATCATATGAATTTATGTTTACTTATTTTCCGGCTTATGAGGGTTTTGGCATCATCAAAAAGGGGGAAATTGTTAGGAACATTTTATTATGTTTTGATGATGGTCATACTAGCTGTTATAGCAAGCCAGAAATAAGATTGAAGTATTTGCATAAGTCTTTACTTAGAGTCTGACATGTTGTATACGTTCAGTCAGACAAGCACCGTACTAGTTGGTAGGATGGCTAAGTGAAACAGAAAATCGGTAGAGTAAAGGCAGCCAAGTACCAGCAGAGTCAAGTGAAGATGAATGGACTAACTTAAAATCAAGGAAGTCTGTGATAACCTTGGATAAGTCTAAGATATAATACAATTGATGAAATTCATTATTTTAATATGGTGTACACTAATCTCACACACATCAAGATCAGCGAAGTACAAGTATTTCTTGGAAAATCAAAGAAAGAAAGGAAGCAGTAAACCGGCGAAGTAAACCTTATACCGGCTGAGTAAGGAAGAGCAGTGAAGAAAGATCTCAACAGCTAAGTGAGCAGATTCACGTAATCGATCATGAAATGGTCAAGTAAAGGCACTGCAAAGTAATAAATACCTGCTATACTTATTTTCCATGTTCTGAAAATAAGAAGATCAAGCATTAAATGCAGAATGAATCAAGGACGGATTTTATGATGGACGTTTGAATAAAATCCAGATCAGATAAATCAAGGAGAATATAATCAAGGAAGAATCAAAAATTAAATCAAGGATTATTCTCCACATTAATTAGCCAACGGATGGAATTTCAAATCAAGGCTATAAATAGAAGGCAGTGACAGACAAGGGAATATAACGATTGAAAAAGTGCTGAAACTCTGTCAAATTTCTTAGCCTTCTTTCCGAATTTATAAGAACACATCAAGCAGATGAACTCAACATTCTGAGCATAAATTTATATCAAGCACTGAGATTTATCAACACATCTGTGAATCTCATTCACACCGGTTTGCAGCAATTGAATCAGAAATGTACGAGAAGGAATTGCGACCCCTTGTGATAGCTGCTGAAGGATTTGTTCCGAATGAGCAGTGTTGAATACTGAGTCATTGAAGCTTTTGTAGTCCGGGAGTGATAGTCTTGGAGATTTTGAAGCTTGTGTAGTCAAGGACAATCTTACTATTTTATTGGTGAAAGACAATAGTGAATTCCTCCAATCATCATAGGAGAAGAGTGGATTAAGGGAATACACCACCCTGAACCACTATAATTCTTTGTGTTCATTTACTTACAGCACTTTACTTTACTGCATTATATACATAAATCTACTTTGAAACAGCTTTTAAGAAGGGTCTTATCCGCTTCCCAAAAGCTTTTAAATCAATAAAAGTTTTTGAAACTCTAGTATAGTCATCCCCCCCTCCCTCTGACTATACTTTTAACCTTCTCTGGGACCAACACATAGTCTGATGAATGAAATTCCATTGTCCATCTGTTTGACTTGTAGTCCTAGGAAATAATTCAGTTCACCCATTATACTCATCTGAAATGTGCTTTTTTTTTAGGCTTGCAAATTTTCACAAAGCTGCTGATTCTCTGATCCCAAAATGATGTCATCCACAAAATTTTTGACTAGAAGCGTGCTTTCACCTAACTTCATTCTGAATACAGTCTTGTCTATGGTTCTTTTGATAAAACCATTATCCACTAAGAACCGAGACAGAGTCTCATACCAAGCTCTTGGTGCTTGTTTATGTCCATACAAGGCTATTCTTAGTCTGAAAACTTTGTCTTCCCGTTCTTTAATTTCAAATCCAGGAGGTTGTTGAACATAAAATTCTTCATCAAGTACTCCATTTAGGAATGCATTTTTAACATCCATTTGAAATACTTTGAACTTCTTGTAGGCTACATGAGCAAGAAATAATATGATTGCCTCTAACCTTGCAACAGGTGCATAAGTTTCATCAAAATCTATTCCTCCAGCTTGAGAATCTATCTTTATTTCTAACAATGTTTCCATCTTCATCTAGCTTGTTTCTAAAAACCCATTTGGTGCCAATTATATTTGCATGATCAGGTATGTCCACTAATTCCCATAGTTGGTTTTCAAATTCATTAAGTTGTTCCTGCATAGAGAGTTTCCAATCTGGATCCTTCAATTCTTCCTCTATCTCATTTGGTTCAGTTTGAGATATAAAGCATGCAATCATTGCATCTAAATGATTTCTTGTTCGAACTCCTTGTTTAAAATCTCCAATCACTTGTTCTTCAGGATGGTCTCTCATCCATTGACGTATTGGGGGTTGTATTTCTGTAGTTTGATATGCTTGAACTGGTTCTTCAAAAATTTCAGTTTCTTGATCTTGAACTTGATTATCCTGAGTTTGAATTGGTTCATCTTCAGCTTGTACATGTTGTTCAATTGTGGGTTCAGTTATTGGTAACCGAGACTGATCTTGATCAGAGGATTCTGCTAATATTATGTTGGATCGATATAGGCGCAAATACACTCTAGAGGGGGGTGAATAGAGTGTGGGTGATTTTTAAAATCTTTTTCGAACTTGACACAAGTACTAGTAATTAAGTGCGGAAGCTCACTTAATTAACTATTCCCTTGTAATATACGACCTAAGTGATCAAGCGATTAATTTATTGTGATCAAATCAAGAATGCACGATTGCAAAGGTGTTACAAAGAGGTCAACACAAAAACAGCACTTGCAGGTTAATTAAGATTGATCAAAACAAATGCACAAATCACCTTATATAGAGTTTATATTTAAACAAAGTTAGGCAGAATGAGTAAAGGTAAACGGGTTAATTATAGCAATGTTTAGCAAGCGTCACTACAACTGAGTAACTGTAGATTCGACAATGGATACGGATTAACACCAAAAGGCTTATGGGGGTAGAAGACAACGTTGCAAAAACCTTTTATAAGACAGATATATAAACAATATCTGGAAGTAGACTTTCTCAAAAAGATTGCACTAAGCGACAAGTAAACTTAGTAGCAAATTGCAGCAGATTAATACAATCCCAAACTTAAAGTAACAGAAGATATTTGCTGCATGAACTTATGTCAAGCAAGTTATCATTCAAAAGGATATATTGCATATTCAAGACAACAGGTAATAGAATAGATTCAGAACATCAAAGGTAATTCAAAGTCCTATTACAGGAATTTACAGATATGTTCAAAACCAAAAAGAAACTGTTCTCCAGAAAGCAAAAATAGTATAATTTAGAGTTAAGGTCCAGAAAGTAGTTTCACACAAATTAGCCAAAATATTAACTTAACTACTTAGCAGCTTTAGCACATGTTCACAGCTTTAGCTAATGAAATATGACACGGCTGAACTATCATCTGATAATCAGAAATGATAATCAAATCCAAGAGACCAAATTATCAAGGCTGAATCTCAAAGCTGAAAACAGAGTGTTCAGCAGACCTTATTATTTAAATCAGAGCAGCCTATTACCCAGAAATACTCAAGGGACAACCAGGCTTGCAGATTCACAAATGCAGGTTCATAAGTGATTAAGATTTGACAGGCATAGCACATCAAGGGCATAAAATAGTCAGCAAGACCAGTTTGTTTTCAGCAAGTTCAACACAAATACAGGTGCAGAGTGTACCAACAGATGTAGCAGATTATCAAGGACAATATGTCAGGGTAAGTACACAGAAAGGCATACTTAACACTAGGCTGAATACTAACAGAGACTTTTGAGTGTGTAAAAATGTTGGATTGCTAGTGAATTGAAAGGTGAGCAATCCAGTTGATATTACTGGCTATTTATAGCCTTATAGGTATGACTAAACCTCAAGGCTGTGGTGTGAACATAATCAAGAGAAATCACAGGATCGAGGCACATTTAATAAGTGATTATCCGGCCTTGGTCAACCTTTGATTTGTATTTTAGGTCAATGGACTATCTAAACTCCTTTTGGAGTAGTACTAGCCAATGATCCTCATAGTAGGTAGGTTGAACCAAGCAATCACCTTAACCGGAGGAGCCATGTATATTAGGTCAATGAGCCATGTATATTAGGTCAATGAGCCATGGATATAGATGGTTAACCACACAGTCACCTTAAACTAATTTGATTTCTCTGTGATAATGTCCTAATAGCACAGTGTAAGACACCCGAGTGGTCCTGGTTCAATTTTGCTGATTTAAGGACTTACCTCAGTTGAAACATACCAATTCCTAAAACCAAATTTAGGACTCTATGACGCCAAATAGTCTGAAAATGATTTTAGGGCATCACTGGGTCACTACTCTCAGCTTTGACTTGACTATGACTTCCTAGGGTGCTAACCCTCAGTCATTTGACCTAACCGTACACCAGAGGGTCAAGCCATTTTACCGTTACGACCTGGCATTGAACTTGGGTCAATTGCGCACATGCTGAATTGGTTGAGTATCTGCCATGCCAGAATCTTTAACATAAACGCTACACATTTCTGACGTGAATGCTTGGGATCACAGCTTCATCCTTAAAAGGAAACTATGGTGAAACCTGCCAAATCAACGACAATTTGATGCAATATCAAGGGTAAATTTAGACTATAACCTAATAAAGAAATTTTCACACACTGTATATCAAAAGTGTTCTGTGAAAGAATATATGAAACTTATAAAGTACTGAATCATATGAACACACCATAACATATTGATCACAGTATCATATTATTAGGTCACATATTAAAGGATTATCATTAGGAGATATTACAGCTGATTGTGCATAAATTACCAAAGTATAAAGAAAAAGAAATTCTAACAGAGTACTATATCCGAATCAAACAAATAGAGTTGACACTCATTTGACTATGATAGAATATGAGTAGAATACGTATCAACCTACAACATATACGATTCACTCTAGCCAAAAAGAGAAACAAATCACGATTGAGATCTCATTAATGATTTTTCACTTTTTTTTTTTATATTTTAAAACTTGTAATTTTATTAAAAGATGACGAAAAGATTACAAGTTTTGCCAACCATGGCCTCCTCACTCCTAATTATGTCTTCAATGTGCTATCCCACCTCCTTAAAACCCTTGTCCGATAAACCCTTGTGGGAAAAATCGAGTGTCAAGGAAAGAGTATGGGCCTTACACATTGGCAATAATGATTTTTCACATATACAATTAAAACATACAGAGTTTGATTTGTATAAAAAAAAATTAATAAAAAAGAAAATTGAAATAAAAGAGTCGTAGAAACATCCCTGGCAAAGGTGTGTATCCGGAAATCTAATTGGGGGCCGGATATAGTAGGAATCAAAGAGCCTTCAATCAAGACACGATCTTTTTCTATTTTTTGAAGTGATTTCGAGTATCATTGGCCTCATGAGTGCATCATCGACCTCAGAGATGGTCTTCCGCCATCAATTTACTTTGCATGCCTTCCGGAAATCGTAGATTCGGTTGCTTACCATAGCAACGAAGATAGAAGACCGGATTTTTTAGGGAAAAAAAGGTAAGAGATGATTCGAAAACTTCACGAATCAGTAAAATCAATTGCTGTCAATCTTTCCATAGATGAATTTCAGCACGAGGCAGACAGAGAATTGTAGTGAATCGGGGAGAGCAAAAACTCTGAAAATGGAAGGACAGATCATTAGATTATGGGGTCAGAGTCCATAAGGACATGTTTTAAACTTAAATGGTTGAGAAGGACGGTCATTACTACATTGTATTCATTACGTTTTATACACGCGTGTTATTCATGTAAGCATTACGCACACGTCGTCATTCTTCTTAACTATTTCAGATTAAAATATATGAAGTATATATAAAGAGCGAACAGATTTGGTCGTCCGCTTCTTCGCCGTCCCTCTCCTTTCTTAAAAAAAACGACGCCGTATCACATTCAATTGCACAGACCCCCTTAAAAAAAAGTTATTGCATAAACACTCCCACAAAAATTGCGCACCAATCCTCCTCTAGACCTTTCTACTATATACCTATCTATTCGATTTCGCTTCTACGCGAAGAACATAGAGAAAATATACATTCAGGTTACTATAGTGACCCATAATTCTTTTTGAGTAGCCCGTGCCTGTCCCACGGGGCCGTGGAAAATTTCCACTTTAAGTCGTGGAATGTAAAAGGATCACGTGGAAAATCAACTTGTGCCAAAATTTCTAATTCCACGTGACATGGGGGAATTTTAATAAGCGTCAAACATAGAACGCAACGTGGAAATGTTACCACGGGCCCGTGGAATTCGTGAATAAATCATCAATACCAACATGAATAAATGCTCCAACTGTCGTTTTTGCTACATTTCATCCAATACCATCATCTTCTTCACCTAAAATCATCATCTTTTTCACCCAAAATCAACCAACGGGAAATCAATTTATCCACAAAACTTTCAGAAGAAATCATCATATTATTGGGTGGTGTTTTAAAGGGAAATCAACCAACGGGATATCATAATTCTACGCCGGTCTTTCGCCTTTAAACAAATGGTAAGCATTTCATTTAACATTTTTTTTGAATTATTTTAAATATCTTATTTGTTTTAAATATCGTATTTGTTTTAAATTTTCCTTTTATAGATATAAATTTCGATTTTTTTGTATGGTGAGAAGGTAAAGCTTATAGTTTTAGGGTAGGATAAAATTTTGATTTTTAAGCTATTGAAATGATTAATTATAATGAGATTTTTCGATAACGAAATTGACATTCATTGGAGGAAAATGTAGTTTATATATTTTTATTTTGTTGGTTTTATTTTACGGGCAATCACAATGAAAATTCCCTAATTTTATAAGGACTAAATTGTGAATTTAAAAACGAGAAACAAACGACAAATAAATGCTGTTTGAAATTTCCAAAAATATGAAATTCCGACTTATTCTATGGTACGCCTCGACCTGATTTAATTAAAGGGTTTTAGTTATTTAATTAATTGGATTAATTGATAACTATAAAAAGAAAAAATACCAATTATTTCCCCATAACTTGCACACGCAAATTCTGAAGAAAAAGAGAGGAACGGCGCAAAGAGAAGAAACAGACACAGAAGTTTCAAAAAAAGGGAGAACGTAATCTTCAACCGTGTGGCCAATCCGTTCATCGTTTCAAGATGCCGCAGTAGAGAAAAGTGATCACCGCGAAGAGACGCAACTTTGGAAAATAACATCATTTAATTTCGTAAGTTTTCAGTTTAGCAATAGTTTTTGGTAACCGTTGAGTTAGATCTTCTAAAATTTGTATCTTTTAATCCCTAGCTCTATTTTACAGCCATGAGTAGTCGAAACGATCGTCTGGGAGCGTAGATTAATCTAAAAATAGTTTGGCAGCAAGTAACCCAGGTAATCTTCTATTTCACAAACTTTTGTATTTCGGTTTTTGCTAGGAAGATAGAATTTTTAGGTTTACTTGTTGTTTAATTAGGTTACAAGTTAAAGGCTTAGAAGTTCAGCGTTTTCTTGAAGGTTTTGGATCGGTTTTGCTGAAAATTAAGGTAAGAGGCTCTTCCTAATGAGTAATTATAGTTTTATAATGATAGGTTGAGTTTTGGTGTTTCTTGGTGATAGAATTCATGCTAAGTTGTAATTAGTGAGATGTGATATGTTTTGGTATATTTGTGTTGGGATTTAAATTTCAATTTTTGATTCAATAACATTAATTAAACATCAACAAGCCCCGATTGAGTTTCTGATGAGTTTGGTTCCGGCACCGGACGTACTCTTAAAGGGAGTTGAAGTTCGGGACCGTCGGAAGAGCATGAAAGGGCTTGTGCTTTGATGAACTAGAGTTCATCAATGTCTGTGTATTTGCTAGGCCTTGTCTGTGTCTAGTGGTCTAGGAAAGAGAGTAGTGTACGTGAGGGAGCTTACCTGGAAACACTTAGGTGGCTAGATAACAACGGTAAATAATTGCATATGTGTAGTAAAAGATAAATCGTCACTTATTCTCGGTTAGGCACTATTTCATATCGGCGATATGATACGTTCATAAAAGGTGAACAATGCTTTTGGCTCAAAAGGCTGAATGGTATTGGAGGAAATTCATCGAACGTCTACGCATACCGGGGAGACCCCGGAGCTAATCGATTCTAAACACCGTTAGTTAGCAAGTATATCTTCAGGCTGATGAACGCCATGCGTAGTGTCATTGAGTGTGATGTAACCAAGATAAGCTAAGCTAGAAACGTATAGTCACGACATGTTGATGGACATAAAGTGAACCCTAGATTGAGTCGGTCTCATAAAGATAATTTAATAATCATAATAATAACTTTTCATTGTTTAACTTAGTTATTCATTAGCTTCTCACTTTTACTAAGTACTTTGTACTTACCTCCTTTGCATTTTCTTTTGTATGCATTGTGGGGTGAGAAGATGTACAGGTTGCCCAAGTGTAGATGACACCTTTTGAAGACATTGAAGTCTTGACGAAGTTTTTAGTTTATTTCTTTGTAAACGTTGTACTAGACTAGTTGAATTTCTTTTCATAGACTTGTTGTACATCCACTTTTAAGAACTCGTATTTTGTAAGTCTTTAGCTTGTTTCGTCGTTGTAATTTAACTATCCATCTTTAGTATGGTTGTATCTATTCTTAGTAGCATTTATGATTTTTACCCTAGTCATTTGGGCTTCCGTTTGCTTTTATTTGATACGACGACGTAGAGGCTTGCGTATAATATTAAATTTATTTAATGCTATATGCGCCGAACGTTCTCTTCCGGATAAGGGCTCGGTATCCGGGAGCGGGGCGTTACAGTTGGTATCAGAAAGAAGCATCATTTCTTTCCTAGGCTTCTTCCCTCTAAGATAAGACTTCTTTAGACCTTTTTGAACCCTTCTAATCTCTCTTGATCTTGGTGCTAAATTCTCGTATGATTAGGAATCCTTAGAACGTGGTTAAGTTGCACTAGGACCAATTGAAAAGTCTCCTTAGGTGAAGGTTGAGTTTTAAGCTCACATCTCTTATGTGATCCTCTTAAGTTTTGTTACTTTCAAGAACCCTTATTATGATCCCTCTTTCCTTTTGGAATCTTCGACTATTTCTCTAATTTTCTTTCTTTTTGAGGTTTTAATTCTTTCGTAATGCTACATTGGTTCAAATCACTTCCTTGTAACTTGGTATTATGCAAAATGAGTAAACGATTTTTGTTCACGTTTCTACATGTCATGTTATATCATTTTTTTCTTCTAAGAATTCTGTAAATTTTCAGCCACTTAGAAAGTTGTCTTATCTACAATTTCTCTCTTTACATCAATTTAGTTTTCAATATGGATTGTTCACAAATTGTTTAACAAGGAGGGGTACTGCTCGTAAAATTCTGCAAAGAAGATTCTTACTTATCATTCTGTTTTGAATAAACTAAACACCTCCAAATGACTTGGATTTTTGATATGTTGTATAAAACATCCTGCACTATAATTTTTGTTTCGGAACCAAGTGAAAACTCGTTTTGGTTTGAGCACAATCTGCAACACACGACAGTTGATAAAGTCCTGAAATTTTTTGACAACTTATAGCAGTAGATGAAAAGAATTATTTTGACCGACCTATGGCTTCCCAAATTTTTTGATTTTTTAGCATCATATGTAAAACTTATATACTCACAGATTTTCTCTTTGCCTCATGTTCAAAATCAGTTTAATTTGTTTTGTGCAAATCAATTATTTCATGGCTTATGTATGCACCCGAATTTCTCAAAACCATTTAAGTCCTCTGGTCAAGAAAGGATAAATGTCTTTCTTTCACCCTGTAAGTTATAGTGTAGTAGGTTATAGGAGATGAGAACACTTTGATTTATCTGATTCTTAAGCTAGTTGTTACCCATGATAAGAAATTTGGTAGGTAGAGACTAGGTGTTGTCGTTATAGTGCTCCTCGATGGCAAAAACGATTGCATGGTGATTTTCTAATCTTATGTCTTCATCAATAAGGTTCTATTTTATAATCATCTAGTTTCCTGCTTGGTTATCCCAATTTCAATCATTTCCCCATCCATACTAATTGTAACTCATGCTCTGGTTAAATCCTACATTTGAAACTTCAGAAACTCAGTAAAAGTCCCTTATTACGAAGTTTTGTTTTCCAATTGTGTACATTTTTTTTATGTACGTGCCTTATTTTTTTAAAGATGTTTTCATCGTGTCAAATGCTTGATTTATGAAAAATAAGTTCCTCATCCTTTATTTGAACTGACAATTGCATATCTTTCCAACTATATCATGTTTAGCTACTTCGGGGCAACACACTTTTGTATCCTAGTGATTACCCTTAATGCATCCCCTACAAGATGTTTTAGTACATACAAACTTTTATTTAAAGACTCGACTCTACAAATCCTTCATTTTCTCTTTTCGCTATCGCTTGGTTTATGTTTACCAAAATTCTTTGGCCTTGCTTTGCTCGAGAGGGGTTCTACACGAACTCCATGTGTAATTCTATTCCTTCCAAGTACTCTACAGTCGTTTCAACTATTAGTGTTAAAGATCTCCAACTTTGGCACTTACTTTTCATCATCCTTGTATTGGGCTTTATCCAACATGAGTGAATGTTTTTGTTTCCGCGTTTTCCTTTCAGGTTAAACCACTTACCATGCTCAAAAAATTCTGGAAATTTTCAACAATATCGATCGATGTCTTTTCTACAATTTCTCTTTTTACACCAACTCAATAATCATTATGGATTGTTCATAAAATTCATGTTTATGCCGGACACTCTGTCCAGAAAATCTGCAGCAGCACCTTCACTTCCTCTTCTATTTTGAACAGGTTAAATACCTTCAAATGACCTGAATTTTTGATATATTGCAGACAAAACTTTTATCTACAGTTTTCCTTTTGGAATTAAGTTCAGATTTTTTTTCGTTTGATCTCGATTTGCAATTCAACTCAGTGTTTACTAATCTGGAAATTCTGACAGCTTGTGCAATCGTCAGAAATAACTGTTTTTTGCAAACTTATTGTCCTTAAAAAATTCTAACATTTTTACAAATTCATGCCTTCTTACTTTTCAAATCAAGAAATAAGTTCTCTTCAAAATTCTATATTGTTGCACTCCCATAATTCCTTTCAAATTCAAATTTGACTAAGCCTTCTGATGTCAGAACATTCTCCTTACTTGTGTTCATTCTCAGCTCCCCTCCTAAGGGTAGTGTCGATGTTGTAACTATTTGACCTAATGCTGCCTGTTCTTTTAAGGTATGCAAATCTTCTTTTGCCAGTGAAGTTTTGAAGCCTACCATGACATTATTTTTCAGTTACCTATCTTTAACCTTCTAGCAATATATGCTATACTAGTTTCAAGCAGAAGGTAGTCTTTTCCAAGGTGCCTTCCGAACCTAACTGACCAATCGACTTTTGAGTTCCTAAACTTCTGATCTCCAATTCAGATTAATGTAGTTTGTACCATTCAGTCTTAAATCTCTTTCAGGCCATTTAGAGCCATGAACCGCCAGACACACCTTTTAACATTCTTCCTTATGTTTTGGCGTTCCAACTACAATTTTGTTACACCGGTTGAGATGCTTTTTTATTTAACCTCTCCGTTTCCACATGACGAATAACCTCGAGCATTTATTCCTTGGTAGTGTACTATTCATCTCGAGAGTGCAACCTTGAACCCTTGATTTGAATCGTCATTGATCGTTTAAACTTTCTTTGAAAATTTGAATTAATTCTTTGAAATCAAACCTTATCCGACAATTCTTGAGTGTCATTCCCTCTTCACTCAAAATCTTGTTTACCGCTTAATTATTTAGACTTTTGATATTCCTTTACCATTCCTTGAGAGAAATTTCTATTTCTTTTAAATCTTGAAATAACCTCTCTTTGACTACTGCAAATTTGGACACTTCTTGACAAGTATTTATTTTATTCTGAGACCTTTTGATGTGCTCGCTTTGTCTTCATAGTTCCTTCATGTTGAGACCTTTGCTCTCTTCCTGATTGTCTAGCCTTTTTGGTGCTCGACCTTGCACCTTTGCCTTGCTTCTCTGTTGTATGATGATTCATTTACTACACACATGCGAACTGAAGATTTGCCATCAGGTGATGTTTCCTTTAACGTCTTCACTTTCTAAAGGCTTATATGAAAGCTTATTACCATCCTTTCAAGTTGCCTCTGAGTTCCTTGCAGACCACCATATCTTGCAGAATTCTACTATTTATCAAAAGAATCTCATCTGCAAGCTAATCATTCTTTCTTCTTCTTTGGTGGCTACTGTTTGTATTATGATATAGTGCCACATTCTTCATATTGGAACCACCTTCAATTTTTTCCCCAACACGGAATCATCTTGTTGTGCTTATAACCTAAGCAACCTACCTTATTTCAAGTGCATTGTACCCTTCATTGGCTTACCTAGTTGACATACCACCCTGGTATCCAACTTGTCACTTTTCCATTTTATTTATTCTCCAAGCTAACTCTTTTTTTTGGCACACGAATTGGATCTGACCGTCAGAGAGAAAGGATGGCAAATGCATGTTCTCCTTTCCCGAAGAAGTCTCAGAAACCCTACAGCCAGAATCCTTGCAGTCCTTCAGCAAGCTTGCGGTGCCATGATGGAAGTTGAGATCGAAGGAAATCAAGTGTGCCAGAAGTGTGGTTTCAGCTGGGAAGATTCAGCTTTCCGGGTATAGGTCAGCAGGAGCAAGCAAAGAGTGTTGAACCGATGATTGCAAGATTTGAGGTAGTTGATGAGTACGTGAAGAAACAAGACAAAGATCCAGTTGTCTCCGGTTACATGTGAGTGGTTGTAGTCTAACCAGCCTTTGGTCACGGGTTAGATGAAGATGGAAACCTATGGCATCAGAATCGGCTCTGGGTTCCGAATGCGGAAGATCTGAGGAAGAAGGTGATGTAAGGGGACATAAGATAGCAGTTGCAGTTCATCTCGGAGTGACTAAGATGTACAATAGTTGGAACAGTACTGCTGACGATCGTTCATGAAGATAGAGATAGAATAACGTGAATTTTCTGGGATGAAGTCGAGCGATGACAGAATACGAGACCGGATTTGATACAGCAAGCCAATGAGAAGATTGAAGTGGATCGTCACAACCTCAAGTTGGCTCAAAACAAGCAGAAAAGTCGGGAAGATGGAAGAAGAAGAAGAATGTAAGAGGTAGAAGAAAAAAAGCTTTGCAAAGTCCGGAGTTCAAGAACACCCAGTTACATTCGAGTTTCGAGGACGAAACTCCTCTTAAGGGGGAAGGAATGTAACATCCCAAGTTTTCATAAAAGGGTAAAATAGTAATTGGGCATACCCACTACGACCTAATTATTATTTATCCTATTTTAACTAAAAAGGATTTAATTAAAGGGTTTTAGTTATTTAATTAATGGGATTAATTTTTAACTATAAAAAGAAATAATACCAATTATTTCCCCATAACTTGCACATGCAAATTCTGAAGAAAAAGAGAGGAACGGCAATAAGAGAAGAAACAGACACAGAAATTTCAAAAAAAAAGGGGAGAACGTAATCTTCAACCGTGTGGCCAATCCGTTCATCGTTTCAAGATGCAAGAGTAGAGAAAAGTGATCACTGCGAAAAGACGCAACTTTGGAAAATAACATCTCTTAATTTCGTAAGTTTTTAGTTTAGCCGTTTTTGGTAACCGTTGAGTTAGATCTTCAAAAATTTGTATCTTTCAATCCATAGCTCTGTTTTGAAGCCATGAGTAGTCGAAACGATCGTCTTGGAGCGTAGATTATTCTAAAAATAGTTTGGCAGCAAGTAACCCAGGTAATCTTCTGTTTCACACACTTTTGTATTTCGGATTGTGCCAGGAAGATAGAATTTTTAGGTTAACTTGTTGTTTAATTAGGTTAAATGTTAAAGGCTTAGAAGTTCTGCGTTTTCCTGAAGGTTTTGGATCGGTTTTGCTGGAAATTAAGGTAAGAGGCTCTTCATAATGAGTAATTATAGTTTTATAATGATAGGTTGAGTTTTGGTGTTGTTTGGTGATAGAATTCATGCTAAGTTGTAATTAGTGAGATGTGATATGTTTTGGTATATTTGTGTTGAGTTTTAAATTTCTATTTTTGATTCAATAACATTAATTAAACTTCAACAAGCCCCGATTAAGTTTCTGGTGCGTTTGGTTCCGGCACCGGACGTACTCTTAAAGGGAGTTGAAGTTCGGGACCGTCGGAAGAGCATGAAAGGGCTTGTGCTTTGATGAACTAGAGTTCATTAATGTCTTTGTATTTGCTAGACCTTGTCCGTGTCTAGTGGTCTACGAAAGAGAGTAGTGTATGTGAGGGAGCTTACCTGAAAACACTTAGGTGGCTAAATAACAACGGTAAATAATTACATATGTGTAGTAAAAGCTAAAACGTCACTTATTCTCGGTTAGGCACTATTTGATATCGGTGATGTGATACGTTCATAAAAGGTGAACAACACTACTGGCTCAAAAGGCTGAATGGTAGTGGAGAAAATTCATCGAACGTATACGCATACCGGGGAGACCCCGGAGCTAATCATTGCTAAACACCGTTAGTTAGCAAGTATATCTTTAGGCTGATGAACGCCCTGCATAGTGTCCTTGAGTGATGACGTAACCTAGATAAGCTAAGCTAGAAACGTATAGTCACGACATGTTGATGGACATGAAGTGAACCCTAGATTGAATCGGTCTCATAAAGATAATTTAATAATCATAATAATAAGTTTTCATTGTATAACTTAGTTATTCATTAGCTTCTCACTTTTACTAAGTACTGTACTTACCTCCTTTGCATTTTCTTTTGTATGCATTGTGGGGTGATAAGACGTACAGGTTGCCCAAGTGTAGATGACACCTTTTGAAGACATTGAATTCTTGACGAAGTTTTTAGTTTATTTCTTTATAAAGGTTGTACTAGACTAGTTGAATTTCTTTTCTTAGACTTGTTGTACCTCCACTTTTAAGAACTCGTATTTTTTAAGTCTTTGGTTTGTTTCGTCATTGTAATTTAACTATCCATCTTTTGGGCTTCCGTTTGCTTTTATTTGATATGACGACATAGAGGCTTGCGTATAATATTAAATTTATTTAATGCTATATGCGCCGAACGTTCTCTTCAGGATAAGGGCTCGGTATCCTGGAGCAGGGCATTACAATGCATCCCTAGGGTGCTTTCGAATCCTTCTGATCCGCTGTGTCAGGCCTAATCTCCAGGCTTTGTATTGGGGATCCTAGTAGGTAGCTCATAGAATATTTCATTAGGTCTGCTCAATAGAGCATCTTTTCCGTTCTCAGCAGCTTGGTAAAGCCTCTGCCGGAAGTGAGGCATCCGTTAGATCGAAAGTATAAGTCCTGTTCTGTTGGCTCGGTCCAGCATCTGATCTCCCTCGTCATCATCAAATATTCCATGACGCTGGTGAAAACAATCTTCTCTTCTATTACCCCCGTCTACTGTTACAACACTACACAACGAAACTTGAAAATTTTACCTAACCTAACCCCGCCTCTCTCATTTACAACACAACACAATGAGAAAACAACTAACCATATATATATATATATATATATATATATATATATATATATATATATATATATATATATATATATATATATATACACAATATTTTAGTATATTATATATATATATATATATATATATATCGAATACACACACACACATATTTTATTATATATATATATATATATATATATATATATATATATATAGACAAATATTATATATTCTCTATATACACACACACATATATATATATATATATATATATATATATATATATATATATATATATATATATATATATATATATATATATATTCCTCAATCGAATAATTTTACAATAATATTTAGTCAATCCAACAATATTTGGAAAAAAAACCTAACCGTGTGGATAAATGATTGTTTTGCAGATAACAACACGTGTCCGTTAAGTTTTTATTTGGCGGAGAGTGGAAATACCATGAAGATAGCGACAAATGGTCTTATAAGAAAGGAAAATTGTATTTGGTTGGTGTGAAAACCAATATGACATTGGATGAAGTGAAGGTCAAAGTGTGTCAGAAAGTAGGAATTTATGTCTCAAACACTACATTGATCATGAAACTAATGTACGTAGATTATGACCAACCGATTGATGTTTTGGATGATGATACATGGCTAGGCTACATTGATGATATTTTGAGAAAAGAACCTGTGAAACTATGCGTTAACGCTGAACCAGTTATGCACAATGACGATACGGAAGATGAGAACGAATTTGACTTAAATGAGCAACTTCATGCAGAAAATGACAGAGGCATTGAGGATTTTACATCCGAGTTGGACTGTAATCGAAATTCCCGAGAGCATGTTGTACCTACCACATCAGCCTTATCCCCTCATGAAACTGCCATCCGACCGAATATAACTTCAGCTCAACAAGTCATTGACATCACAAGTGAACCTGACTACGATTGGGGAATAATTGCGAATATGATTCGTCAGCCAATTCACACACCTAGGCCTAATTTTAGCCAGACAATGCACACACCGTACATCCAACAACAGTTTGACGGGACAAGTCATAATGTCAACAAGAATGGAACAAGCCAGCAGTTTGACCGTCCACCTCTTATTATGCCAACACCGATGCAAGCGGGTCCTAATATCGGTGGATCGTTTACGAGTTTTCTGAGAGCTCCTTTCAAACAGAACCTTCATATGCCAACACCGATGCAAGCGGGTCCTAATATCGGTGGATCGTTTACGAGTTTTTTGAGATCGCCTTTCGAACAGAACCTTGGTATGCCAACAATGATGCAACCGGGTCCCAATATTGGTGGATCATTTACGAGTTTTATGTGAGAACCATTAGAACAGAACCCTGATATTGGTCCCAGATTTAGTATGGCAAGTATTAATCACAATAGAGGTGTTCATTTCGGTTCAGACATTCCGGATTCCGAAATTCCTCCGTGTCCACGGGCTGGGGCATTTCAGACTGAGGATTCTGGATTATTGTATATTGGTAAAAAGTTCAGGGACAAGGATGATATGCAGATGAAAATGAGTTACCACACATTGAAAAATAATTACATGTGGAAACCTATCTGGTCCGACAAGGGGAAGTTAAAACTACGATGCTTTACTTCGGAGAGATACGAATGGCAAGTTGTGGGTAGAAAGGTGTTTGATTGCTTCGAGATAACCGAGTACACTGAAACTCACACTTATGGATTGGAGCGATTAAGCAACGATCATAGGCAAGCCAGACCTGGAACTATAGGCCATCTCATTAGAGAGAACCTCATAAAACTCGGCAGTCATTTCACGACAAAACATTTAATAGTGGAGGTCAAAAGAGTATTCAACATAGACCTTGATTATCAGTGTGCATATCATTGTAGACAAAAAGCGTTGGAATTAATCGGAGGAAGTGTAACACTATCATATTCTAAATTACCCGCCTTCTTTTACATGTTGAAGAGTGAAAATCCTGGAACTGTCACAGATATAGAGACTGACCATGTTACTGGCAGGTTCAAGTAATGTTTCATGGCCTTAAAATATAGTATTGACAGGTTTAAGTACTGCCGACCTGTCTTAGTCGTGGACGGTACTCATCTGAAAACAAAATGCGAAGGGACATTGTTAGTAGCTATCGATGTAGACGCAGGTGACCGTCTCTTTCCGGTAGCTTTTGCCGTGACCGACGGAGAGAGCAGGGATGCGTGGATGTATTTCATGCTTCAAGTGAAGGGGGTAATCGGGGAACGTGAAGACATGGTGTTCGTATCAGACAGAGGGGCTGGCATCATTGATGCTGTTAGAGACGTATTTCCAAACGCTGACCATGGTTTTTGCTACCACCACCTTGTCATGAACCTCAATAAAAAATTCGGAAGCACAAGATACTGTCCATACACTTTCAGGGAAGCCGCGTATACATTTTCAAAAACGCGATTCGCAATAATGTTTCAACAGTTAAAAGAGCAGGATAAAGATCCAAACAATAGAGTATCTAGTTATTTGGAGGCTACTGGATTTCGTTACTGGGCACGACCGCATTTTCCAGGGACACGTTACGCAATAATGACAAGCAACTATGCTAAAAGTTTTAACAACATGATCAGGGATGCGCGTAAGTTGAGTATCAGGAATCTGTTAGACTATATCAGGGGAACATTGCAGAAATGGCATGGTGAGAGGGGAGAACTTGCATTGGCGTGTCGCTCCGTGTTAGCCCCTGAAGCCGAAATATTCTTGATTGAAGTCTCGCATGCCCGAAGAACCTTCACACTAAAGGCGATCGACCGGGACCAGTTCCAAGTTGGTGACGCTGATACTAGCACAAAGGTAAATATGGCTGAATGGAAGTGTTACTGTGGAGAGTTTCAGGGGCTCAAGATGCCTTGTGTACATGCTTGTGATGCTATAAGTGAGCGTTGTGAGAGTCCGTTCGATTATTGTTCTGACTACTACAAAGCTCAATGTTTCCAGGGTATTTATGAAGGACGCGTATACCCTGTTCCAGTCGAGGATGATTGGATTGTTCCACTTCAATTAGAAACCAGCGCATTCCGCCGCCTGAGCCTAGACTAAGCGAAGGAGGGGAAACATAAACAACGGTTGCGAGGCGGGGCCGACCCAGGATCCTCAGGATTGCTTCTCAAGGTGAACCTCCTGGCGGTAGGACTAGCAGGTTGCCTAATGACAGGACAGTCCCAGGCTCTGGTAGGCGTTGCTCGGTTTGTAGAAACACCGGACGCAGAAGGCCTAAATGTCCGTTTTATATAGTGGTTGTTCCTAATTGATACGGTCATTTTGTTCGTCTTTTTTTCATGTTTTTTAGTATTATCTCAAGTCGTGTAAGTTTTTATACATGTTTTGTATCTTTTTTGGGACATTGATACGCGCGATCATGACTATTTTATATGTTTTGTTTCTTTATATTATAATAGCAAATGGGTATTCTAGTTCAAACGAGTGATAAATAAACGTAATCAAACCTAAACAAATGGGTAATATATATATCCATCACCGTGCCACACACGGGATCGTTGAAATTCACACGATTCATAATTAACACTTACCTTCTCAATCAATGCTAGTTTTGACTAGTCATTGATGTCCTATCGATGTGCAGAGGTAGTATTGTCATTGATATAGTGACGTATCTTTTCACGTGAGTCATCAATGGTTAGTTCATGCTAAATTAGCACGGCATTGTTCAAAATTCACATAGGATCGTTGGAATTCACACGAGTCATAATTCACACAGACCTTCTCAATCAATGCTTGTTTTCACTAGTCATTGATGTCATGGAGTCATGGGCACGTCAATTCACTTTTAACTCTATATATACCATGACCTATAAACCTACCTCTGCATAACCTTCTACTTTACTTCGCCATAATCACAGTGTCTGAACTGATTTCCCCTCATCCGGAATGGCATGAACTGAATTCCCCCGTGTATGAGGATCCTCCATTCAATCTTCATCAACCTGTGTTTGTTAATGATCCTATGAGGGGTGTTATTGATCACTATTATGACCTTCAGACACTGAGATTAAGGTTTAGAACAGACGAAGAGCGTTATAATTGGATTTGGATCTTTCAAGATAGAGCTATTATCGGAGAGAGGAGAATTGAATGGGAGAGTCTACCTACCAGGATGAGGAGTCTCATACGCAGACTTTCGTTGGAGCGCCTCGCAAATAGTCCCGCATGGACATCGACTATGAATAGATCAATTATTCATGAATTCTATGCAGTTTTCAGGTCAAACGTAGCTGAGGAGTACAGCCCCATAGCATCAGGGGTGCACAAATTAGGTGGAGTAGATGTTGCCTTGGAGGTGGACTGGATCAATAACTACTATGGGGTAGGTGGAGTTGAAGCATCCAGTGATTTCTTCAACGGGGCTTCCAACGTTTGTGAATTGCAACTTCTAATTGCTCATCGTCAATTGCCTACCGAATGGGAGCGTGTTATGATCCCATGGTTCAACAATAGCCTCTATGGTATTATACACACTCTAGAACCGCCATTTGATTTGTACGTTTTGGTGTACGCATTTCTCCATTACGAAGTTGACATTGGACGTTACATCATTTGTAGGATTTGTGACATATTGCTTGGCAGTAGTGGTGATGGTTATATCTACTTTCCATTTCTTATCACGGCTATCGCAAGAGATTTTTGTAACGGAGTATGACACGGATGACATTTCTTCGGAAACCTCCCCTGTCATCTATAGTGACCACCCTTGGTTTGTTTAAGTATTCTATCATATTTATTGTTTGCTTTTATAGATTTATATGTGAGGTCATCGAGTTATGCTCTATTATTTCTTGTTTTTTCTTTCTTTCTACTCGCAATTGTAATGGATGATCTTCGACGATCACACGAGGTGGTTCTTCCATCTCTAGTAAAGGAGACTATCATATTGAATTGCAAAGAAAGAAATCACTGTTCTTCCATTGCTTGGCACCCTAATGAGGTTTGTTAAAGAGTTTGTAAGCCCGGTTTGATACTTGTTGACTAACCGTACTGTTTTGTGTTCTTGTCATTTTAAAAAAGTGATTTGAGGACAGATTTAGAAAAGCGAAAGATGAAGCTAAAACAAAACCCTACTGATATATTGGATGATCCAAATTACTGATAGCTTAAATGAACAAGAATGTAGAGATAAAATGCTTGTTTTGACTAGTCATTGAACATATAATATACAATGCTTGTTTTGACTAGTCATTGATGTGCTATCGATGTCGTACGTCATAGGGGTCATTAGGGTGCAGAGGTAGTATTGTCATTGATACAATGACGCGTCTTTTCAAGTGTGTCATCAATGGTTAGTTCATGTTAAATTAGCACGGCATCGTTCAAAATTCACACGGGATCGTTGGAATTCACACGGGTCATAATTCACACCGACCCTCTCAATCAATGCTTGTTTTGACTAGTCATTGATGTCCTATTGATGTCGTACATCATAAGGGTCATTAGGGTGCAGAGGTAGTATTGTCATTGATACAGTGAAGCGTCTTTTCACGTGTGTCATCAATGGTTAGTTCGTGATAAATTAGCAAGGCATGGTTCAAAATTCACACGGGATCGTTGGAATTCACACGAGTCATAATTCACACCGTACTTCTCAATCAATGTTTGTTTTGACAAAAAAAAAAGTCTATATATTGACCAATCCTTTACCAAACCTTTCATCCCTCTCATTTCTCGTTTATTTTTCTCGAATAATCTTATTTAGTGGTCCGTTCAATGGCTAACCCGCATGCTCCTGTGTTAATTCCCAATGACGAAGTTGATTTGTCATTGGACGAGCAGTCTCTCATAAGCCGTTTCACAACAGAAGAGGAGAGGCGTGAGTACGTAACTAACTGGATGGCAAGAGTTGTTGTTCCAGAGAGACGATTGAATATTGAGAGTCTACCTAATTTGATCTACAACTTGTTCCGAGATAACGGGTGGCATGGTGTCCCCCAAAGCCCATTAAGCTTTCATCACGTGAATCGGTCTATTGTGCATGAATTCTACGCTTGTGTAGCTACGGCAGAGCTCAATGAATTTATAGTCACAGTGCGAGGCGTTCCCGTCCGTTTGAATAATACATGGATCAACGACGAGTATGCCATTCCAGAATGTCCGCAGGGTTTGGATTTCTTTCTTTTTACGGATGTTCCTGAACTGCTACAGTGTGACATGGCTGTTTTATTTGGGGAGATGCATCTGTGGGAAAGTGTGAGGCCTCAGCGGCCTACCCTCCCTTCACCCTGGTCCTGGTACGGTCCATTCCTTCCTTTCCTGATTATGTTTCTTGCCACTAATATGTATGGTACGGTGAACTACACCGCACCGGCATTTGATTTGTACGCCCATGCGTACGCATCTATTACTTCCTACTTTGACGTCGGAGAGTATATTCTGTCTAAGATTCGACAGATAGCAAAGGGCAATGCAGGAGATGGATATATATTTTTCCCGTATCTGATCACAGGTATATGCGTGAGGTCTGCCAGGGTGCCGGAATATGTTGAAGATGATGTGACATATGGTCATGATCACGTTATCATCTATGAAACTTGAATTTGATGAAAGTGTTCATCTTTTATTTTAGTATGTTATTGTAAGCTCCATAGTCTTCAGACTGAAGTGGAGTTATGTTCTATTATTTCTTGTTTTTTCTGTTGGACTTATTTCTTAGTTTTGATGATGAGTGCCATACTAGCTGTTATAGTGCAAAGGCAAAAAGATGTCTAGATTAATTGTATAGGTTTATTAGAGTTTGATTCATAAATAGGTTTGATCAAACAAGCAATCAGTAAAGTGGTCATTGATTGATATCAATGCAGATCGGTCTAGGTCGATGGGTTAGATAGGTCGAGAGACTAGTCTTGAATCTGGCCAAGACCAAGGCCGAGGGTTCAAACTCGAGAAATGAAGGCTAAGGGATCAAACTTAGTATTTAAAGTCAAGGATATGGAATCAGAATTTAGGCAAGTCTGTGATGACCTAAACTGATTACATATACCTTGTGTAGAAGGTCTAAGTTCCATAAGTTGGATGATGTTTGGAACTTGGTTATAATCAAAAGGATGTAATCTAACTTCACAAATAAAATTTAGATAAAAGAAATCAGCTGCATTATATTTTATACATAGGAACATGATGATCAACAGACTGATTGGTACTTCACAGAGATCGATGAACTCTTTATATACCTCGATTAATTCAAGATTATTTTGGAAGATTACTTGGATAAGGACAGCCAACTACTTCTGATTTGATCAAACAAATCAGTGGTTAGGATTAAAAGAACGTTGGGATGATTCAGGACTTTATCCAATAGACACAAGTCAAAGGGTGGACAGAATGCACTGTCAAAAAGGAATTCTGACAGTGTCAGTCCTATGAATAGTGACAGAATGCAAATCAAATAGGACAAAAACAAGGAACGGTTACATTTGAATTTCAAATACAAGTCACATGCATTCCTGCCTATAAATAGAAGACTTTCAACTCAGAAAAAAGATGATGAAATTTGGGATAAACTTTAAGTGATAACACTGAGCTGAAAAACACCCTGCTGAACTTGCTGAGCATAAAGCTGCTGATCTAGTGAATTACTTCAAGTGCATTTTGTATTCAAGCTACATCAATATTAAACACTTGAAGACTGCAAGCTGCTGATTACATCATCCTAATCAAGTCGCTTTGAATCGAATCATTTACTTGATTCAATCTTTATTTTATAAAGAACCTCTTGAAGACAAAGGAAGCATCTGTTGGGTGTGAAAGATCATTGTTTGTGGTGGAGCTGGTGAAGAGGCAATCCTACCCTTCAAGGACCAGTGGAAGACTAAGGAGCAGCAATCCTACATGTTCCCAGTTTTCAGTTTGTGAAGCCATAGTTATTGGTGAAGGACAAACAACTTAGGAATCTTTGTAATGCCTACATCAAAGATCTCTAGTGAATTTCCTCCAACATCACAGGAGAAAGAGTGGACGTCAGATTACATCACCTGGAACCACTATAAAAATCTGCCTACTTACTTTCAGCATTTACTTTCTGCACTTAGTTTATTTCATTCATCAATCTACTGAATCTAGCAACTGAAATCACACACTTGCACTACTGAGTATCTAATACTTAGTATCATTTTTAACAACAAGTTTTAAGGCTTAATTTTGATACTATTCCATTTGCACAAATTCAAAGAATCGAATCTGTCATGACTCATCATTTTAAAGAAAGTTATCGAGGTCTCAAAGAGACTCATCAAGTATCGCAGGTCACCGAAGTTGCAGAATTTGTTAACTCCAAAGTTTTAAGTGTTAAGTTTATTCACCCCCCCTCTAAACTTAACCAAAGCCTTTTCAAGGGACCAACAATTGGTATCGGAGCAAAGGCTTCTTACTTGCAAGAAATCCTACTTGTTGTGCTTGTGAAAATTCTTTGAAACTTTCTTTCAAATTACTGATTTTCAAAGACTTGCATCATGGATAACACACAGTATGCTAGAACTATGTTGATGTGTTCTCTAGACAGATTTGATGAGTATAAACGTCGAATGCAGGCTTACCTTGCTGCAACTCATGATGAGATGATGGATGTACTAACTGATGGACCACTGGAGATTACAAAGGCAATATCAGTGGGTGATACAACTGAGTACATTCCTAAACCAAAAAGAGAATGGAATGCTGAAGACAGAAAAAGAGCAAACCTCAACAATATTGCTATAGACATCATTTACAGAACCTTGGATAGCAATATGTACATGAAGGTTAAAGATTGCAAGACTGCAAAGGAACTTTGGGACAAGATTCACTTGATCTGTGAAGGCACTGATGTAATAAAGAAGAACAAAATCAGTGTGGCCAGAAAGAGGTTCCAAAAGTTCAAAATGCTGCCAAATGAAACCATTGAGCAAATGGAGTCTAGATTCAATGCAATCCTGGATGAACTTACCCTGCTGAGTGTAAGTTATTCAAAAGAGGAAATAAACACCAAAATCTTGGAAGCTCTACCTGCAAAAGATGTTTGGAAAATGAAGGTGACTGCAATTGAAGAAATGAGAAAGTTGCATGAATAGGACACCTTCAAACTGTTTTCAGATCTAAAGGCTTGTGAATTTAGCAAAAAGCTTGTACCTGAGACTGAAAAAGAAGAGCCAAACACCACTGCATTGGCTGCTTCACATCAAGAAGAAACATCAGGAGGACATGATGATCTGCTGGATGAGATGCAAGAGCAGATTGCCCTACTGAGCAAGAAAATCAGGATGATGAAGACTGGAAAGGCCACTTCAAGAAATTTTACAAAGAGGCCTACTGAAAGAAGGAAAGAAGAACCAAAGAAAGATAATGACTATCTGTGCTTTCATTGCAAGAAACCAGGACACTTCAAACCTGACTGTCCTGAGTTGAAACAAGGCAAGGAACCTGATTATCTTTGCTTCAACTGCAAGAAGCCTGGACATTTTAGACCTGATTGTCCAGACCTACTGAAGACCAAGAGCCAACAAAGAAGACATGGCAAGAAGGCTATGGTTGCTGAAGATGAATCAGGGTATGAAGTAGAATCTGAAAAAGGAAATGAATCAGATGACACAGCACTGGTTGCTGATATGGAAGATTATGCTTTGATGGCCAATATGGATGAAACTGAGGAGGTATACAACACTGTATCTATCAACACTCCTGCTGGAAGTGATTGTGAATCAACTTGTGGTTCAAATCCTAGAAATTCTGACAACAATGAGACTTTGGATGCCATCCTTAATCAACTGAGGATAATACAATCTAGTTATGAGATTGTGAAGGCTGAAAAAGAAGCTCTTGAGTTAGAAGTTGGAAGATTGAAAGCTGAATTAAGTGTTCTCAAAGGTAAGGGAAAAGATGTTGGACAGAATCAGTGTAAGTCTGCACGATCATCCAAAGAAATCTGAATCTATTTGAACCATCTTGTTCCACTACTGCATACAAATCAGGAAAGCCTTATGGGGATAGAACTGGGCTTGGATTTGGAACTCAACAATCTAACAAGAGTGGATCCAGTAAGGTTCCAACTCCCAGTAAGGTTGCTGAGGCAGTAAAACCCAATGAGAATGCTTCAAGGAAGCAAAATCAGAAGTCAAAGAAGTCAACAGCTCCTAATAAAAAGAGTAAATCTAAAAATAGACTCATTTTGTGCCTTCTAAGCTCACGATAGCGCACACTGCTACCAAGTCTGCTGGACCACAAAAGGGTAAGAGACAGAAACATTCCAAGGATAAGAATCCTAAACCAAAAAATGTTAATCATTCAAGGGATACTTATCTCAGGGGGAAGGGTACACTGTTCCCTACTGATGATGATTGGAATATTCCTGCATCTAATGCTAGAAACAGTAAGTATAACCATGCTGCTAGGGTAAAACCTAGGCAATGGGATCAGCAGAGGACTTACACAAGACCTCAGCAGACTCCATACTACAGGGCTGTTCCTAACAGACAGCAAACTAATGGTTATGCAAATGCTTCTAACACCAAGAATCACTTCAAACAGCATTATAAACCAAAAGGCCAGAAAACATATGTGATTCCTACACAACCTACTATTAGAACTTATGGATGTGTGGAATACATGTATGAACCAAAGTATGAACCAAAGTATGACACATTCAGGAGAAGACCTTATGGAAACATACCAAGGGTCATGCTTGCCACTGACCACTATGGACCCAAACAGGTTTGGGTACCTAAAATGCATTAACTTTGTTTTGTAGGGTGTCTGGTATTTTGACAGTGGATGTTCCAGACATATGACAAAGAATAAGCACTGTCTGTCAAACTTTGTGGCAAAAGATGGTCCAAGGGTGAATTTTGGCAACAAGAATACACCTGGATATACAAGAGGATATGGCACACTTGTGAGGAATGGACTTACAATCAAGAATGATGCATATGTGGAAGGACTGGACTACAACTTGCTGAGCACTGGACAATTCTGTGACAAGGGATAGAAGGTCACTTTTGACAAAAACAACTGTATTGTCACTAGTGAAAGAGGTGATCAAGTTGTACTTGCTGGTAGAAGACAACAAAACATGTATGTTGTAGATTGGTCTACTGCAGTTCCAGAAACCTTCCTGATTGTGCATACCAAATCAAAACTCAATTGGTTATGGCACAAGAAGTTGAATCATTTAAACTTTGATGATATTAATCAGTTGGTAAAGAAGAAGCTGGTGATTGGTTTACCTGAGATCACATTCAAGAAGGATACTATATGTGATGCATGTCAGCAGGGTAAACAGATAAAGTCAAGTTTCAAATCAAAAACCAAACAATCAACTAACAGAGTGTTGGAGCTGATGCATATGGATCTTTTTGTACCAATAACTCCAACAAGTGTAACAGGAAAGAAGTACACCTTAGTGGTTGTGGATGATTACTCTAGGTACACTTGGGTGATATTTATGAACAAGAAAAGTGAAACACTTCAAAGCATGCCTAATCTTTTGAAAAGATTACAAAATGAGAAAAGTTTAACAGTAATAAAGATAAGATCAGATCAGGGTACTGAATTTCTCAACAAAGTTATAAGAGAATATTGTGAACAGAATGGTGTACTACATCAACTTGTCTTTATTTGGTACACCTCAAAGAACCTGGGTTCTTTGAAAGAAGAAACAGGACTTTAAAAGAAGCATGAAGGACAATGATATGTGAAGCATTGCTACCTGAAAGATATTGGGCTGAAGCAGTCAATACAGCATGCTATACACAAAAGCAAACATCAAGAAACAAGAAGTCTTGAAGACACCTTATGAGGTTTGGAATGGAAGGAAACCTAACATATCCTATTTCCATCCATTTGGAAGCAAATGTTTTATTCTAAATCATAAGGTACATTTGAAAACATTCCAACCAAAATCGGATGAAGGAATTTTCTAGGGATATTCTTCATCAATGAGAGCATTCAGTCTTGAACAAGAGGTCACCAAACATGAAGAAACAATTCATGTTGTGTTTGATGAACCTAAGTTTATCGGTATGGAAGATGAAGATTGTGAACTCTTGAGAATCAACAAGTCACCGATCCAGTTGTGTTGAAGTTTTGGAAAGATTCAATGACTTAAAAGTTTACGATCTCGCCTCACTTTGACACCTGCCGATAATGTTATCGATGCAACAATCGGAAGCGGTTCAAGGATCTCACGACCCCCAGTAGAAGAAGCTACAAAGAGACCCTACCAAGATGATGTTCTGAAAATCAAAATAACCAAAATCCACAATGGTTAAGGAATCACCTGCTTGAACAAGTTATTGGCAATGTACAAAGCAAGGTGTGAGGACTAGAAGACAACCTGAAGCTATGTTTACTTGTTTTCTATCTCAAATGGAACCAAAAGTTGTTGAAGAAGCTATTTGAGATCCAGATGGATAATAGCTATGCAAGAGGAATTGAATGAATTTGAAAGAAATCAAGTTTGGACACTAGTTGATAGGCCAAATCATGCAAATATCATTGGTACTAAGTGGGTATACGAGAAATAAACTTGATGAATCTGGTACCATTGTGAGGAATAAGGCCGGACTAGTTGCAAAAGGCTATTCTCAAGCGTAAGGAATAGATTTTGATGAAACTTATGCACTGTTGCAAGATTGGAAGCAATCGATTATTCTTGGCACATGCCGCATATAAGAACTTCAAAGTATATCAAATGGATGTCAAAAGTGCATTTTTGAATGGCATTCTAGAGGAGGAAGTGTATGTTCAAAGAACCTCCTGGATTTGAAGTTAAAGATCAAGAAAATAAAGTGTATAGACTCAACAAAGCACTTTATGGATCAAACAAGCACCAAGAGCATGGTATGAGACTCTATCTCAATTCTTGGTGGACAATGGTTTTACAAAAGGCACCATTGACAAGACACTTTTCGAGAATCGAGTGAAGGGGACAAGACCTACTTTGTACAAATTTATGTGGATGATATAATATTTGGTTCTGAAAATGATTTACTTTGTGAAAAGTTTGCAAATCTAATGAAGAGTAAATTCCAAATGAGTATGATGGGAGAAATGAACTACTTTTTGGGATTGCAAGTTAAACAGATGAAAGATGGAATCTTCATTCATCAAACCAAATACACCAAGGAGTTGCTGAAGAAGTTTGGTATGGAAAATAGCACTAAAAACTCAACTCCTATGAGTACAAACATCAGATTGGATGAAGATAAAGAAGGCAAAGATGTTGATCAGACCTTATACAGAAGGATGATAGGCGATCTGCATTGCTACTAGCCACAAGAGACTGATATATCCTTCGTTGTAGGTGTTTGTGCAAGATTTCAATCTAAACCTAAAGAAAGTCATTTAGGTGCAGTCAAGAGAGTTCTCAAATACATTAAAGAGACTTTGGGAGTAGGGATATGGTATTCTAAGGAAGGAAGCTTCAAAGTTATATCCTACTCAGATTCTGATTATGCTGGATAAAGAACCTCAGGAACCTGTCAGTTAATGGGAAATAGACTGGTTTACTGGTTTAGCAAGAAACAGAATTCTATATCAACTTCCACTGCTGAAGCTGAATACATTGCTGTAGGAAGTTGCTGTGCACAAGTACTATGGCTAAGACAACAATTAAGGGATTATGGAATTGAAGAAAAGGAAATTCCAATTATCTATGACAACACAAGTGCAATTGCAATCACAGAAAACCCTGTTTTTCACTCAAGAACCAAGCATATTGATGTGAGACATCATTTTATAAGAGATCATGTTGAAAATAAAGATGTTGTGGTTCTATACATCCCTACTGAAGATCAACTTGCTGATATTTTCACTAAACCACTTGATAGTGTAAGATTTGCCAAATTAAGGACTGAACTTGGAATTATTAAAGTTGACTGATATTCAGCAATGTACTGGAATTCACCAAGTGGATTAGTCTTTGCTATGTTGGGTGAGCTCACTTAGCAGATTAGTCATTGGTATCAACAATTCCATGTACTTATGTTTGGACAATTGAGCAAATGAGGTTGCCAAGGGGATTGGTCTTTGTCATGTTGGGTGAGCTCACTTGATGATCGGTCATTGGTATTAAACTTCATCTTGTATTATCAATTGAACAAAACAAGAAGAAAACAAGGATCGTGAGAGTACTTTTGTCGCCAGTCTGCTGAAGCCTATTTATCGCCAGATCGAGTCCACCTCGCGAGATTACCTGCTTTGGATGGAACGTTACTCAGTCAAAGTTATTAAAGTCAAAAAGCATATTGGCGGGATATTTATTTTATCCTTTATAACCGCAGTTAACACGATCTAACGGTTATCATACGTTATGGAACACGTGTCAAGCCAGCATTTATTCAGATTAATCATGGTTGACATGGATGTACGTGCACTGACAGTTTCAACCACCCACTGTCTATATATTCAGGCTATCATACAGCAGATTCTCTACTTGCAAATCTACTTTATCACTACGATTTGTATACTGTGTGAACACGGATTTGAGAATCAATCTTCTTCATCTCATTCTTCTCATAAAAATGGCGGAAAGGGTTGATGTCCAGATTCAATCAAGCCAAAGTGTCAGAGGTTTTGTTGAAGATGCAAATGAGAATCGAATCGCCATTAACATTGGTCGAAGAATAAGGAGGTATGCCGGTCTGGAGAATGTATTGAATATAAGACTGGAGACAATTTCTTATACAAATGTTGTCAGTTTCTGGAGAAATATTCAATTACAGGAAGGAACTGATGCATTTAAAACTGCTGTGAATGGACAAGAAATAGAAGTGTCCCCCAGTCTACTGAGAGAATTTTTTGGATTTGAAGAAGTAGTGGATGGCTCAGTCAATCCTGAAGAAATGGGATTGGACAAGATGGCGTTTGTTGATCAGATCAAAACAAATGCAGCCACCAAATCCGTTCCAGGGATCAACTGCAGACAAATTGGAAGTGAATACAGTCTGCTGAGCAAACTCATTGCCAAGAACATACTTGGGTTGATTGGAAGTATGGATACTCTATCAGGACCCAAGATAGAGTTGATGATAATCATTTGCAGGAGCATGAAGTTTGATTGGGCTGGTTACTTCATTCATTATATGAAGAAGGTTTTCAAGGAAGACAAAGAGGGAAAGAGAAAATCCAAGGCCTGGCCCTTAGGTTTGATGGTTCAGACCCTGCTGAATCATCTGGAAATCCCTGATGTAGCATCTGAAAAGATCAATCAGTCTAGATACAAGAAGGAAATTGATTTTTCTATTCCTGGTCTAGATGATGATGAAGAGGTTGCTGGAGAGGCTGCTGGTGATGATAATGATGGAGATGATGGTGATGCTGGAGGTGAGCAGGTCAAGCAATCTAAAAAGATATCTATTAAACCTGCTGCACCCAAGAAAGTGGCTGAGAAAAGAAAGGGTGGAGCTACAAAGAAAATAACTGAGGTGTTAAAGCCTTCAAAGAAAACAAAGAAGCAAACAGCACAGACTGCTGAGTCTGCTGAGGGTTCAGTGGAGGTTACTGACTCTGCTGTTGCTGCAAGAAAAACTGTTGTTGAAATCTTGAGGGAACAACAGAAAGAAGATAGTAGAAAGAGGAAGTCTACTGTGACTGCAAAGGATGATGAACCCATTTCCAAGAGGAGAAAAGAGATTGTTCATAAACAAAAACATGGAAAAGGGAAAGAACTGAAAAACTTGGAAGCACAAAGAATCCAAGAGGAAGTATCAGTAGAAGAAGAAGAAGAGGCTGTTGAGGCTGAGCCCTTGACTATAATCAGGCCTGTGGAGATTACTGACTCCTCACCTGAAGAGATTGTCAAGTCTCACCGATCTTTGGGCGAGGTTGTTGTTGAGCAATCTGTTGAAGATATACTGACAGCTCATCGACCACTGAGCTTTCTTTGTAGTATCTACTGAAGAACCACAGCAAACCACTGAACCTGAACCTATTGTGGTAGTTGAAGAGGTAATTGAAGACTTGGTTGAAGACCCTGCAAGTGTGGCAAGAACTCAGGGGGAAGAGCAGTCTGCTGCTAACCCTGCTGATGAGCATGTAAGTCAGGGGGAACCAAGTGTGGTACAGATGGAAGTAGTAGGCACCAATATACAATCTCAGCAACCTACTGATTTTCAAACATCTGTTGAAGAAACCATGAACCTACTTGTTGGAACCTTTGGAGGTCAACAAGGTACTGGAGTTGCTCTCAGGAGATCTTTCATGCCATTTGAAAGGCATGTGAAAGAAAGAAAGAAAACTGAAGAGTATGTAGATCCCAAACTTCAGCAAATTGCTGACTATTTTCAGTGGAAGTTTGGTTTCTACAAAAGACAAAAGCCAGCTGCTGAACCAATGACAGATCTTGAAGAATGGGCTTTTGAAAAGCTGGGAGTGGAGAACTTGCTGGATCTGATTGATACAACCTTACTGCAATCAAGATTGATGGATTTATTTGATGAGCAACAGAATGAGGAAGGTATCAAGTTTAGGGATCCAAGAGATGGAGATGATGATTCTTCCTCATCATCAGATTTTAGAGGAGATTTCCCCTCTGGACCAGGAGGAACCAGTGGGACTGCAATAATCATAGAACAACCTGCACAACAGTCCACTGATACTGGTAAGTCTGCTGAGGGCCAGCAGACTGGAGAGATGGATGAGGATCTACATGATCTCACCATGGATGATCTGGAAGCATTGATCACTGAAGGAATTACTTTGAGTGCTGGTAGGCTGGCTGATGAATCTGCTACATTCCATGTTGTAGAGCCTACTACACAACCTGAAGCTGAACATAGTGAGGATTTTGATGGAGAAAAGGTTACTGATTTCAATGAACCTAGTGCCAGCTCAGAAGAGTCCATTGAATATCAAGATGGATTTGACTTTGAGGGCATTCTTACTAAAACTGCCATCCTCCTGCACAAGATTGGTCATGCAGAAGGATTCCAAGTGGATAATGACACTATATTCAATCCACGAGAGAGTTGAAGAGGAGTGCAGTTCTTTGGGTACAAAAAAGACTGAACAAAGGTTGGAACAGAGGTGCAGTGTCTGCTTGAGTCTCAAACAACACTGGACAAAGGTTGGAACCTGATTTGGGTTTGGAGGAAACCCCGCTGTTGATGAGGCTCTGCCAGTAGTGGAGCCTACTGGAGGCAAGACCACCGAAGGAAAGATGGTCGCAGATCATTAATGAGGATGAGCAATTTCTTTGGACTATGACTTCAGTGATGAGGAGTTTCGAGATGATCAAGAAGAAAATATTGATGTTGATCCCCTCGTGCATTTGTACCTATTCTTGAGGAACTCGCCATTGATCCTATCCTGGAGGAATATGAAGGACCTAACCTGCTTTGATTGGATAGGAGTTGGGCAATGGTAATAAGCAATCGAGGCCACACGAGTACAATGTGGAGGAGCTCACGATGAAGCCACCGTGGAAGGATGACCCGAGGTGAAGTGCCGCTTGAAGTGTTAAATGAGTTAAGGATCATAAGGCATGATATGCAACGATTAAGGACACAAGCGACAGACAGGAAGAAAGATTTGAAGAATTGATGAAGATGGTAAATGAAAATGCACAATCAAGCGCCACAGCTGCTTCAAACTTCACATCTACTCAAAATGCTGTGAATGATCTGATACTAGATGTGAGGGGCATCAAGGTTGGAAATACTGCAAAAGATAAATTTCTGAAAGATAAACTTATTTCTATCCATCAGAAACTTGACAACCTTGCTGCAACACCTGAACCATCGAGCTCGCTTCTTTGCACAACAACCTGCTATGCCTGATCCCAAACTTACTGAAAGGATCAACCGACTGGAGAAGACCTTGCAATCAAGGATTACTTCAATTGATACAAGAACTGGAACTATAGAAAATCAATTGAACAGAGTGGTAATCTCACAAGAGGGTATTCATGGCCTCATATCCCGTTTTGTTGATGATGTCACTAAGGGGGAAGAGGGCCAATCAGCTGCAGCAAAGGAGGCTGCAATAATTTTTGCACAGAAGAGATGGCAAGATGATACTAATGCTTTTAGGCAACCTGCACCTAGCAGAGTTCAACTTACTGATGATCTTCTTAGACAATACAAGAAAGAGTATTACAACAGGAGGAAACCTTATCAAGACAAAGGGTTTCATGAAGGTCTAAACTCTTTCTTGGGATTGAAATTTTGGGAAGCAAGAGTCAGAGCCTTAAGGGAAAACAACAGAGGTGGAAGAAGTGGAAGAAGTGGCAGAGGTGATAGGAACTTGCCTATAACAAAAGCAAAGGATTCACTTGATGAGTTTAAGGAACTATACATGAAGTTTGGATTCAGGGTGAATCAGATTAATCTTATCCTTCCTGAAGCATGGAACTGGTGGAAACAAGTCAATCCCTACATTGATTTTACTTTGATTGAAAATGAGTGGATGAGGGATATGATAGAACAGATCAGAGCCTATCAAAAGCAAGCTGAGAAGGCTAGACAAGAAAGAGAAAAGAGACAATAGATCAGCATACTCACATTACTTTTTCTTTGTTGTATCTAGTTTGTAATAGCTTTGAAAAAATGATTTTAATGAAAGATGAATACTTGTTCTGTTTTTGTCTTAATCTTTTTGCTTTGCTGATTAGGTGAGGGTAGTGGCATCATCACCAAAAAGGGGGAAATTGTTGGACTTATTTCTTAGTTTTGATGATGAGTGCCATACTAGCTGTTATAGTGCAAAGGCAAAAAGATGTCTAGATTAATTGTATAGGTTTATTAGAGTTTGATTCATAAATAGGTTTGATCAAACAAGCAATTGTAAAGTGGTCACGATTGATATCGCAATGAGATGGTCTAGGTCGATGGGGTAGATAGGTCGATGAGACTAGTCTTGAATCTGCTTGACCAAGGCCGAGGTTCAAACTCGATGAAATGAAGGCTAAGGGATCAAACTTAGTATTTAAAGTCAATGATATGGAATCAAAATTTAGGCAAGTCTGAGATGACCTAAACTGATTACATATACCTTGTGTAGAAGGTCTAAGTTCCATAAGTTGGATGATGTTTGGAACTTGGTTATAATCAAAAGGATGTAATCTAACTTCACAAATAAAAGTTAGATAAAAGAAATCAGCTGCATTATATTTTATACACAGGAACATGATGATCAACAGACTGATTGATACTTCAGCAGACTGATGAACCTGCTGATATATACCTCGATTAATTCAAGATTATTTGGATAAGGACAGCCAACTACTTCTGATTTGATCAAACAAATCAGTGGTTAGGATTAAAAGAATGTTGGGATGATTCAGGACTTTATCCAATAGACACAAGTCAAAGGGTGGACAGACTGCACTGTCAAAAAGGAATTTTGACAGTGTCAGTCCTATGAATAGTGACAGAATGCAAATCAGATGGGACAAAAACAAGGAACGGTTACATTTGAATTTCAAATACAAGTCACATGCATTCCTGCCTATAAATAGAAGACTTTCAACTCAGAAACAAGATGATGAAATTTGGGATAAACTTTAAGTGATAACACTGAGCTGAAAAACACCCTGCTGAACTTGCTGAGCATAAATCTGCTGATCTAGTGAATTTCTTCAAGTGCATTTGGTATTCAAGCTACATCATGATTAAACACTTGAAGACTGCAAGCTGCTGATTACATCATCCTAATCAAGCTGCTGCAACTGAATCATTTACTTGATTCAATCTTTATTTTAGAAAGAAACTGCTGAAGACAGTGAAGCATCTGTTGGGTGTGAAAGACTGTTGTTTGTGGTGGAGCTGGTGAAGAGGCAATCCTACCCTTCAAGGACCAGTGGAAGACTAAGGAGCAGCAATCCTACCTGTTCCCAGTTTTCAGTTTGTGAAGCCATAGTTATTGGTGAAGGACAAACAACTTAGGAATCTTTGTAACAGCTACATCAAAGATCTCTAGTGAATTTCCTCCAACATCACATGAGAAGAGTGGACGTACAGGATTACATCACCTGGAACCACTATAAAAATCTGCCTACTTACTTTCAACATTTACTTTCTGCACTTAGTTTATTTCATTCATCAATCTACTGAATCTAGCAACTAAAATCACACACTTGCACTACTGAGTATCTAATACTTAGTATCATTTTTAACAACAAGTTTTAACGCTTAATTTTGATACTATTCCATTTGCACAAATTCAAAGAAAGCGAATCACAATGAACTCATCATTATCGGCGAGTTACTAAGGTCTCAAAGAGACTCATCAAGTATCGCAGTTCTTTGAAGTTGCAGAATTTGTTAACTCCAAAGTTTTAAGTGTTAAGTTTATTCACCCCCCCCCCCCCCCTCTAAACTTAACCAAAGCCTTTTCAAGGGACCAACATTTTCGTTCTTAGGCCATCGAGTTATGTTCTATTATTTCTTGTTTTTTCTTTCTTTCTACTCGCAATTGTAATGGATGATCTTCGACGATCACATGAGGGGACTATCATGTTGTTTCTATAAAAGTGATTTGACTACAGATGTAATAAAAGCGAAAGATGAAGCTAAAACAAATGAAGTGGTCCTCTCGACTATATATGTGTTCTTGTTGGTGCCCAAATATATGTGGACGCAATCAAATTTATTATATAAATATTTGAAATGTACAATATAAAAAGCAATGAAGATTTAGAAGATAAATATTACAACGCTAAAAGTTGAGATAAAACCAAAATAAATGTCAAATGTTGGATAAAACAAAAATAATTACACCGCTATACGTTGACAAAATAAATCTATGGCCATTTTGATCCTCAGCCTGTGAAAAGTTCCATCGCTCAGCTCAAATACGCGTGCGTCATTGATGATTATAAGCTCCATAGTCTTCAGACTGAAAACCGGACAGCGTTTCCTGCAATTTAAAGCCATAAATTTTACACTAAATGTTTGAAATTAACAAATCTAAATAAGGTTTAATACGTACTGGTACTCCGTCTGTGGACATCTAGTCCCGTCGTGCAGCACTATATAGAATGGTGTTTGAGATGCATCGATCATCCATTGTATTGTCCTGCAATCTTGTGATGCCGATAACATTAACCTCATGTATCGAGCCCATTTCTGTATGATCCGGTCAATGTGGGCCGAGTCACCGTCTTTGTATAGGCTGTCGTGCACCGTTATTGTCCATTCACTATGTGATATTTTCACAAGCACCCAATGATCTGGCCCAATCATCCAGATAGCATAGGCGATCGTTTTCTTAGCAGTTTCCAATGTCAAAACAGCCGGAACCACCGCATCCATGTCACCCTCCCATTTCTCTAGTTCAGGCACAAGAGTACTGGCGAATGAGGCATAACACAATCTCGCACATTTTTCATACTGATCAGGGAAAGCTGCCATACGAGAACAGTCCCACATACGCGTCCATGTGCGGCAAATGGAATTTATTATCACAATATTACGATAAATAAAAAACCGTAATACATGTTAAAGAAATTCGAATACAAGTTTAAATGAGTTTACCTACGAATTTATCTGATAACCTTGAAACAAAATACAGCTGAAAAATTCTTGATCCGCAGGGTAAGGTAAGATTTCGTCATCGCTTTTCAGCCCCCTACTAATAACGTAGTTGTATCACCTTCTTTTGAGGCGATCCAATCTTTCAGTTCTTTCAGCTCCTGATCGATAGTCCTCCAAGCGGGTGTGTGCCTATCGTCCTCAGGACGTTTTTTAGGCTGAACCCACTGGGTATTGCCTTTCCTAAAGTACTCAGTCGTCTTCAGGGTCGAGCGAAGTCCCATTTTTATTAGTGCAGGCTCTTTGTAGCTCCCTCTCCCCCTCCCCCTCCCCCTCCCCCTCCCTCTCCCCCTCCCCCTCATTGTATTCAAACCTGGCATCTCTTGGGACCCTAGAAAAGTGCCAGTGTCCATCGAACTCATCTCTGTATGCACATCATCAATATCAAATTCTGGACCTAGACCACCACACTCAAACGAAAAATCATTCACTAGGTCAACATGGGTGCTTTTCCCTATCTCAGGGTGTTGACCCTGAACGGATTGTGTGCCTTGTGGACCTGAAGACGGCCCAGCTTGGGACCCAGATACCTGAGGCCCGGAAGGAGTAACCTGGGACAGTGATGCCAGATTAACATTCCTAAGAGGTGTCTGGTCCGTGTTTGTATCACAACCTCGAGGTGTCTCGGGCCTCAGCTCACGGCTGCCTTGTGTAGTGAAGACGGCCCAACCGTGGTTGGTGTGCTTTGGGTAGGTCGAGATGTGGATGTGAGTCACCGCCAGGAGCCTTGTGATACAGATGTCCCACCTCGGGGCCTGAATGTACCCTGTAAATTTAAGGAAATGGTGTGAATTTAAATTTATGTCAATAAGATAAAAGCAATTATATTTGTATTTAGGAGTTCATTCGAACCTGTTGCACCGCCGCCCTTTGTATAGAGTTGAGGAAATGCGTATGTCGTTCGTCAACTTTTCTAATAGTTGTTGCATGGGCCTCTCTCAGACGTGTCATTTCAGCCTGCACTTCACTCAGCTTAGCATTCGTTTCAGCATACTTATCCTTCGTTTCAATCAACTCGGCCTTTGTTTCCGTCAACTCAGTCCTGACTTCTCTTAACGCATTGTCAACTATACGCGTGATTTCAGGCACCAGTGATTCCAACAGCACAACGCCCCCGACAATAGGTAAACTACCACCGCCTATATCGAATTGTTCAGCATACGATGTTGTACTGGAGGGTTTGTGGATGTAGACGGGGCTCTCATGTGTTCGTCATGACGGGCTTGGCGAGATGGTCGCTCGTCCTGAGCATCAACTCCTGGACGCTCACGGACTATGGCATCCATATTGGACCTTGTCGGAACATGTCTTTGACCAGGGACAGGATCCGGGACAACCACGGGGGGAACATGTAATTCACGAGGAGGAGTTGTAACCTCCGCCTCCGGCAACCCCATTCCAATTACGAACTGCCTATCTTCGTTGGTTGTTAAAATATCAACGACCATTTCAACCTGCATAAAGGAAAAAAACATCCAATTTTAAATACGATGTTTAACAATATTGCTGACAGTGTAGATTGATAACAATGATAATATAATACATACCCATGGAGTAACAGCGGATGTAGGATTTACCAAGGTTTTGTAATAGACCCCGCCGTCGGTGCATTTCCATCTCAAATAACTTTGTCGAGCATTAGCTTGACCTTCTACCACTGTTGCAAATCCCCCGTACTATATAAGTCTAGGCATTGCATGAAAACACCACATCTGTAAGGCGTATAAACAACCGGAGAACTGTGGCTTATACGGTTTCCCATTTCTTTTAGGTACAAGAACCTTACACTCAAATACTATTTTACGCCAATTCAACATTAAATTGTTAAAAAAAAAATACTCCTCCCATGGAAATGTCTCGACCAGCGGTAGGTTCTCAACAATATAAAAAATCTGGGCCGGTATTACCACTCCAGGGTCGTTTCCGTTTATTTACCCATAAATAACGTACACTAAAGCCATCCGGTATATAGTTTCAATGTCATTCGATGCCTAAATCGCTGATTCGATTTTTTGCAACTTCACATTCTTGATGTACTTATGGAGAGTACCACTAACATCAAAACACCTTGACTGATCAGGCAATTCAACATCCAAATCTCCAAATCTGTACCCCATTATGAATGCAAACTCTCTTCTTCCGAACTTCACTCTATTATCGCCAATCTTAAAATGAAGCTCGTCGTCTCGGTCTGGATAAACCATATTGAAATACAGATATGCTATTAGCCGCCCCTTGAATTCCCAATTGTCACATATAAAACGAAGAAACGGACCGAACACTGATCCCTCCAATCTATCCACAACGCTCTATTTGGTGTAGCATTGCGCAATAACTCTTGTAGTTTGTAAGAGTAGCACTTTCCGCATGGCACCGCAATTCGGCATTAAAAAAAATTCGGGCTGATGAATCAATGTTCCACGTGGTGTTTGATAACTAGTAAGCTGCGAGTGATTAAAAATGTTTTAAGAACACTATATATATATCTTTATATGCTAATAAAAACTTCAGAAATAAGTGTATATATATCTTTATGTATAAATATACTGACTATATATATATATATATATATATATATATATATATATAGATTGTGAGAGAGATATTATATAATCATGTTATATATATATGTACCGTGTATAATTTCTCCCCGTGTATGTGTATATGTCTATATGTGTGCTTGAACTGTACGTAAATATTAAATTATCTGTATGTATAATTCTTTCACTCGATAATAAATATATATGGCATGGCATAAATACGTGATAAAATTAGTGTATATATAACTATATATATAAATGTGTGTGTGTGTGTGTGTGTATTAAGAGTATATATGTTTTTTTAACGGGCACCCGTGTTGTTATCAGCTAAACAATCATTTTTTCTGGTGTGTTTATTTTAGGCACCACAACGCAAAAAAACAATATTCAAAAAAAATACTGACCATTTGTCTCTCTTTATATATATATATATATATATATATATATATATATATATATATATATATATATATATATAGTTAGATTTTTGGAATATTGTTGTGTTTTTTGATGTCTGGCAATATTCAGTTATATACAAGTAAATGTATGTGTATATAAATGAAAAACCAATATACACACTAGAAGAGAAATTTTTCAAGTTTCGTTGTATTGTGTTGTGTTGTAACAGTAGACGGGGGTAATAGAAGAGAAGATTGTTTTCACCGGCGTCATAGAATATTTGATGATGACGAGGGAGATCAGATGCTGGACAGAGCCAACAGAACAAAGCTTATACATTCGATCTAACGGATGCCTCACTTCCGGCGGAGGCTTATCAAGCTGCTGAGAACGGAAAAGATGCTCTTTTGAGCAGACCTAATGAAATATTCTACGAGCTACCTACCAGGAGCCCCAATACAAAAACTGGAGATTAGGCATGACACAGCGGATCAGAAGGATTCGAAAACACCCTAGGGATGCACGTATTTCTAAGAGCCTCATCAGGTCGAGACGTACCATAGAATAGGTCAAAATTTTGTTGTTTTGGAAATTTCAAACAACATTTATTTGTCGTTTGTTTCTCGTTTTTAAATTCAATTTTTTTTAAATTATGGCATTTTCATTGTGATTGCCCGTAACAATTAAATTATTCGAGTGTTATTTGAAAACTAAAGTTGTATCAAACTACACATTTCAAAATGAACCAAGGCATGGAACATGAAAGGAATTTATACTACTCAATTTCGAAACAACTTATAACATACATACAATATCATATAATCGAAATATGTACAATATCAAAACTTCTACATTATCATTTCTAATAATAACATTGCCACTATAATATCATTAATGCATTTCATTCTAAAATTTTTCTAAACTATCAAATAATCAAAATAATTACAATATCAAAATTTCTACAACGTCAAGATTTCTACAACATCAAGTTTTCTACAAATTTCCAATATACATAAATCGAAATGTCCAATATCTTATAATCATAATTTCTACAATATCAAACATTCCACAATATCAAAAATTCTACAATATCATTACTACAATTTCCAATATCTTATAATCATAATTTCTATAATATCAAAAATTCTACAATATCAAAAATTTTACAATATCATTACTACGAAATTTGTAAAATTAACTCACAATTTCCTTTTTTTGGGTCAGAAATAAACATACTATATCACAATTTCAATAACAAAATTTCAATAAAATTATTATATCATAATATTGATAACATTACTATATCACAATTTCAAATAAAAAGTTGCAGTTCATGAAGATTTGGGGGCAAATTCATCAAATTTAAACCTAATAAACTGTAAATAACGTACTAGAGGATATTATTCTAAATTAATGACGGCCATTGTTGTATGAAAATTGTTGTATGAAGCTTCAATCCACTTCCCGTTCCAGTTCCACGCAATGTAAAGAAACCCGTGTCAAACACCTTCTTGCCCGTGAGATGTAAACCCTTCCACGTGAAATTAATCAACAGATGTGGGGATGGGGATGTGGGGCTGTGCGTTTTTTTTTTTCGTGTGTGAGGGCGATTTTTTTCAGAAGAAAATTGAGGAAGTGAAAGTGAGGAAGAAGAAGAGAAACGGCTCTGTTAATGTTTCAGGCTTCCACGGGCCCGTGCCAATTTTCCACGCAGTGCTTGTTTTTTCACAGGGCGCACATTTAATTTCCCCCAGGTCACGTGGAATTTCAACTTTTGCCACCAGTTGATTTTCCACATGAACCATTCAATTCCACGCCATCTGGTGGAAATTTTCCACGATCACATGGAACAGGCACGGGCTACTCTAAAATAAATGTCAGGTCAGAACAGACCTTACTTGAATTATGGGTGTCTACTCCCCGCTATCTTTAAGATAGTATCCTCCAGCTGGCATATGGATACAGAGGTGTACACCCCGGCTAGCATCCCCACTATTTGATAACTCGACCACGGACTACTATCTTTCGAGGATTTAATGCTCTAAAGGAGGATTATATCCTGGAGGTACCAGATTTCATATAGTCGGTTACATCTGATCTTATCACTTCTCCCATCTTCTGAAAAAATCTCTACACTCATGTGACTAATCCTTCTTGATTTTTTTTTTGCTGAGGGTGTTCTTATTGATAATTGTTTTGTCTTTCTAAGTAGTGCAGAAACGGACGATGTCGGCATAGACAGCAGCGGTGAATCTGTTAAGGGTGGCGGTTTCGCCGGTTCGTCAAAAAACAAAACCCGGATAATTTTTTTTTCCTGTTTTCTTTTTGCAGATCCGTGAAACAAAACCCATATATTATATTTCGCCGCTTCGATTTGCAGATCGGTGGGAATTTCGGCCAATTATCTTATGATTTTTTTTCTTACGTATTTCATCTTCTTGGTGTATTAAGCTGGTAACATTTACCTTTTCACAGATACCCTATTCTAATTTTTTGGGTTTGTTTCTTTCTTTTTTGACATTTATTGTTTATAATCTTTGATTCAGTTTTACGACTTTGATTTACATTGACTCGTCAATCTTGGATTGCAATTGTTGAATTATGATGCTGATTGAAAGAAGGTTTATGTTGAACAAATAGTGAAGGTTTCTTTGAATTAATTTTGCCTTTTACCTTTTAATTTATATATATATATATTTTATTTAACTAGACAAAATAAATCATTTCCATATTAATTAGTATTTTTTCACTCACAGGAAGCCGGAATCGAGCGATACTTGTGTTATCCTTGTCTTTTTATTACACGATTGATTCGCTAATACAGATTGACATTGGCTTCTTTTGAATTATTTTTTGTTTAACTTCCATATGGTCTTCTCTATTTGATTTTAATACTTATGTTGTCTTAATAATATGTAGAAAAGTGTAAAGTCATCAGTCATCGGTTATTAACATGGCGTGGTACAAAGCCCTTGTACCAGATTGTACTCGGGTTTTTTTCTCCTAATATTGTTTATATATCTTCACTCAATGACTATGCAAACAGTTGAACTATATTTCTAACAACTATATGTACCTTGCTTAAAAACTTTGACCCTTTCGTGCATAATTGTAACTTTAAACCAAAACATGTTATGATGCAGGTTTTGGAGCTTTTGTACTGGAGAAGTATATGACTATCAAGTTTAAGGTATATAAGGCATGAGCTGATTTTGTAATTGTTTAAGCTTTTAAGCTTTATGTAGAGAAAATTGTATGTAGCCACCATATTCTTTGAATATACATATACACATCTGCAATAGCACGTGTGAAGTGAAATTTACCAATGTTTTTTTTCAATAAGCCTGAATTAGAAAGGATATATGGCTTTTTATATGGCTTCTATGCAAGGGTTTTATTCTATGTATTGTGCTTTACCTTGTGTTCCTAAAAGTGTGTTGTGCATTCGTTGTGAGTTTCTCCTTGTGTTAGTGTTGTTTGCATGTTTTGACTCAAATTATTAGATGTTTACATCAAATATCTTAGGTGAATTATATGAGGTGTAAACCCTAACAAAAACTATGCTCACTGTCTCAAGTGTTGGGTATGAACAAACACTTGAGATATGTACGGCCGTGTGAAACGCATCTGTATTTGTGTTTCCCGAAAGATAAATGTTCATTGTGAAAGTTTGTATATATGTTCAATGAAGCTACTCATCAAGTGGAGGTAAATTTTTTTTTTTTGCCAAACAAGTGGAGGTAATTAATGATATTTAACTATTTATGAATATTATGAACATTATGTATTCTTATTCAGGACGTTGGTGACAATAAGCCCCAGGCCTGGAGCCTTTTACTTGCAAAGATGTTTTGTTGTGCCTCTTTATTATAGATGTTGTTCCTAAAAAGAACAAAACAAATAAAATCAGTCAATTGGTGTTTCAATGGAAAGGTTTTTGAATCTACTTCGGGTGGATAAAGAGATTTGGTTAAGGAATCTCCATTTATGCAGTCTTTCTATTTTTCATGCTTCCTTCCAGTTTTTATTCTTGTTCATTTAGCCGTTTAACTAATGTCAGTAATGTGCATGACCTCACCGTCCTTTTTTAGAAGAGAGTTGTTTATACTAATTTTATCCTGGCCTGAATGGATTGATCCAGCCTATGTTTTTTGAAATTATTATTCTCTATTTTACCTAGGAAAATTTGCAGCCCTTTGTTACTTGTTAGAAGCAGTTGTTGAGTTGCTTATTGAGCTGAGCTTTGAAACTGCATACAGCTTCATTAAATGAAATTCTTAAAGAAGAGTTCAATTGAATAAAATTTTGAATGACTGATTAATTTTTATTCGATTTGTTCATTTTGCTATTGTACAATATTTAAAGAATATGGTTGTTTTTACTGTTTGGTTGTCTTCTAATTAAGAGAGTTGCTTGATACGTGATCTCTACCATTTTGCTTTAGGTCGCCAATTTTCCATTTTGATCATTTTTTTTCTTCCAATTTTTCTATTTTAACCAGATGCCAATATAAAAATTATAAGCAAAAAAAGCAGGATACAAAATACTATTTATAATCAATGCTCTGAAATATTTCCCCTTTGAAACGTGTTTTTATTATGAAACTGGTTTTATTGTCTTGAAATCATCCCATTTCAATTCGTGTGTATCTTATTGAGTGAAGATTTGTTCATGTAGATCTAATGAGGTGGGAGAAAATTAGAAAAAGCGTAAAATGTGAAACAAAATGTGGTTTTTTAGGACATGGACATGAAAGGTTGTATTGGCATTCTGCATCACATGTTGTGGACCAAACAACTAAAAGGGAAAGGGTGCTTGTGGCGACTTGGGCTCATTAACCATTCCATGATTGACCTCAGACGACCTTTTAGACGCCAAGCCAAGTAAATTTCCTTATATGTTGGTGCTTTTGTTGTTCAATACAAAATGTTTTCCTTTTATTTGATATGTACTTTTGGATATAATTTGCATGTATTCTGATTTTGTCGTATATTTCTGAAATTATATTGAAAGGAATCTTAGTGTTCTGCATAATAAATTTGCAGCTTCAAGAGATCAGATTTCAAAGAAAGGAGTGTAGCAGCTGGAAGGAAAAGATTGAGTCAAACCCTTGTGACATCCATTCTCAAATCGAAGGGTATGCTTTGCTTTCTCTTCTGATTCTTTCTCTACTGCGGTGAGCTCCATCGAGATAAATGAATAGGACATTGATGTTACCTCCCTGCCTTGCTGTTGAATTTGCCTTAAATATGGTGGCATAAAATGCTTATCAAATTTGCTTATTTACTGAGTTCACTATCAGGTTGCTGTTTATATTCCAGCATTCTTTTAAACAATTTTTTTTATTTATTTATACTTTATATACACGCAATGAATTGATTTCACCTTGCATGGGAAAGGGCACAAAACAATATACTCACCACTCATGCCTTGATCACTGGTGATCAATAAAAGTCAGGTTTCTATTTAATAAGTGTTTTATTTTGTGTTATGTTGTGTTGGAAATTCGAATTTTTAGTGAAAACTTGATGGCACTGACAGTACTATAGAAAACATTATGATACTATGCACGAGGTTTTTTTGTGCATCACAATGCACTTTACGTAAAACTCAAAAATGTGCATTTGGCAGAGTTGTAGGATGGCTCATGGAAGAAAATAAAATTCAACTTATGTGGCTAGAGATATGTTATATATCTTCTTGGTAATACAAACGGTTAGTATCAATTTATCTATGTGCAGTATTATTTTGTTGGTTCTTTTGAATTGTACAAATCTGTTCAATGTTTCTTTTTCTAGGCTTTGCGGGCTCCCATGGAGAACCTTTCATCAGCCGGCTGCATTGTTACAGATAGTATCAATCTGCATTCTTGCTCTTCATCTCATGTTAACTCATTTGATAAACTTATTCTGAATTTTCCGGCTCATTTACTTGTGTTCTTGTGTTGATTGGGATGTTAGCCCCCTTCTCATTTAATTGCCGCTTGTGCAGTCGACGTTATGTTATAAAGATCTTCTTATTCCTCAAAAAAAGTATTCATGAGTTGATATATTCTTCTGATATGTATCTTTGGTATATTAAGCTTTTGTATACATTTCTTATGCAATCTTAATTCATGGCTTTTCTTTATAATGAATTCCTACCTACCTTTTAGTTTATACATTCTTTTGCAATACCGCATACTGTATGACTTGTTTCCTTAGCATTACTCTCGTGCAATACAATTAAATTAATGTTATAACAGAGAGAAAAAACAGACTTGAAAAAAAAAGTAGATACAAGTGGGCAGCCCATGAATTGCATGGGCGCGTCTACTAGTAGCATTGAATGAGCGAGTAAACGACTGGAGCGATTCAAGGAGTATTCAGAGGAGAAAAGATGTAGCCGGAAAGACTTTAGGGTTATGGATTAACGGGAGGGAGTTTATTAGATTTTAGGGTATAAACAAATGGATCAAAGGCCGGGTAAAGAAAATGTTTAGTGGGCTCAGGATTATTTTTCGGATCCAAAACAAGTAGGCTGACTGGTATAGTTATGGACCGAGATATAAAATTGTGTACCAGGCCACTTGAGTAGTTATATAATTATAATTAAAATAATTATAATCATAGTACCCATAATAGTGAAGCGTGATTTAATTCCTGCAAGATGGAGACAAACATTTAAGTCGCACACAAATATTATATGGAAAGCTTATAATACTTTATATAATAAAAGCTTTAAACGATGAGAAAGTTATATTAAAAATTAATCAACATAACACAAAATACTCAACATCTTAGTCTTCCAAAATGTTCATTAGTGTCAACAAAAACGGGAGCTGAGTCCTTCTATGACTGAGGTTAAGAAACTGGTTCTGGTTGGTCTTCCACCGTATCTCCAACAAAATTTGGTTCATCAAAACCATATGTATTGACTCTTCATGCTTAAGTGTCCTTTTGTTTAAAACTCTAAAATCTTTACTGACACTTGAATATCCCAAGAATACTCCTTCATCAACTTTGGGTTGGAAAGTTTTAAGCTGATTCTTCCAATTGTTATGTATATAGAATTTGTTTCCAAAAGCATGAAAATATGAGACATTTGGCTTCCTTCCATTCCATATCTCATAAGGTGTTTTCTCCAACCTTTTGTTCATCAGGTCTATGTCTGAGTATAACAAGCTATGTTAACAGCTTCTGCCCAATACCTTTCAGGTAATTTAGATTCACAAATCATAGTTCTACCAGCTTCTTTGAGTGTTCTGTTTCTTCTTTCAGCTACTCCATTATGCTGAGGTGTTGATGTTGCTGCAAGTTGATGTAACACTTCATTTTCTTCACAGTACTCAATGATCACATTGTTGAAAAATTCAGTTCCTTTATCAGATATTATCTTTACAACTGAAACACTCTTCTGATTCTGAAGTCTCTTCAGCAGTTCTATCAATTTTTGGTTGGTTTCACTTTTCTTTGTTAAGAAAATTACCCAAGTATATATTGAATAATCGTCAACTACTACCAATGTATACTTCTTTCCACTGATACTAATAGGTGTAACTGGTCCAAACAAGTCCATGTGTAATAATTCTAAGACTCTTGTTGTTGAATGTTGAGATTTGGTCTTGAAGCTTGCTTTTACTTGCTTCCCTTTCTGACATGCGTCACATAAGCTATCTTTCTGGTAGGTAATTTCAGGTAATCCAACTACTAAACCTTTCTTGACCAGTAAGTTGAAGTCATCAAAATTGAGATGACTCAGAATCTTGTGCCATAGCCAACCGACTTCTGATTTGGCATGCACAAGTAGACAAGTTTCTCAAACAGCTGTCGTCCAGTCCACAACATACATATTTTCTTTTCTCCTGCCAGCTAAGAATTACTTGGTGAGCAGTTACACTTATAAAAATGCAAAACTCCTAATCAAAAGTGACTCTGTAACCCTTGTCACAAAACTGACTAGTACTGAGTAAGTTGTAGTTCAATCCTTCAATGTATGCTAAGTTTCTGATCTTCAAACCATTCTTGATTAAGGTTCCATAACCTCTTGTAGAACCAGGTTTGACTTTCCCACCAAAATTGACTTTTGGTCCATCCTTAGCATGAAAATAACTAGATAGTTTTTGCTTATTGTCATGTATCAGGAGCAACCACTAACGAAGTACCAAACATCCTGCCAAACAAATTAATTATTTTTAGGTACCCAATTCCGTTTAGATCCATAAGGGTCAGTTTTAAGTACAACGTTTGGAATATTTCCATAGGGTCTCTTGTGGAAATTGTTGCACTTATTATCATATATGTAAGCTACATTTCCATAGTATCTATCTTTGGATTGTATCTTACTTATATTCTCTCTCAGGCCTTTTGGTTTAATTGGATATTCATAGTGCCTTCTGTTGTTAAAAACTGAGTAGTAACCGTCATTATGTCTATGGTAAACAGTTATGTACTGAGGTCTAAACAGACTTCTATCCAGAGGATTCTACTGAGATCTCAGGTGAGTTCTCTGCTGAGTCCTTAACTGACTTATGGTAAGTTCTTTGTTGATTATTCCTTACAGTTTTAGCAATAGGTTCTGAGAAGTTCCAATCATCATCAGAAGTAAACAACATGCCTTTCCCCCTAAGTTTGTTATTCCTTAAATGGTTAACATTCTTGGATTTAACTTGATTAGACTTTCTCTGATTCTTAGCTTGGTTAGCTTCTGTAGATCTGGCATTCGACCATCATAATTTCTATGAGGTGCAGCTGATCTACCTTTAGATTTTCCTTTATTGTATGGAGCTGACTTCTAAGAAAACTGATGCTGATGCTGGGTTGATTCATTCTGAACTGGTCTAACTGGTTCAGCATGCTTCTCAGTTTGAGGAGCTTGTTCAGCTAGGAACTTGATGCCCGTTCTGACACTTGGTTCAGTGGCTTTACATCCTTCCTTTGAAGTTTGATGTGTGTCAACTCCTAGGCTAGTATTATCACCATAGGGCTTTCCAGATTTGTTGGTCACTTGGAAAGGCTAACACAAGTTTAGAGGGGGTGAATAAACTTGTCACTAAAACTGTATTTTAAACTATTAAGGTTCAGTTAAAACTTGTGTGGAGTTGAGCTGACTAAGCTCAGTCTAAGTCAAATTGACTTATGAAAAAACGGAGTCAACCGGCAGCGGATAAGATTTCTAGCCTTTGCTGGATCTTGTTATTCTACTGTGAAAGCTAAGTGTGCTGAACTGAATTCTGGTGAATGTCAGTTTGTGTGCTGTGAGTTTGTGTAACAATCAGTTCTCAGTATGTTGTATAAACAATGATAAATGCTGAATAAGTAAATGACAGAAAGTAAGTGAGTAAAGTAAATAAACAAGAGTTATAGAGGTCCTAGGTGGTGTAATCATGTCAGTCCTCTCTTCCCCTGTGGTCTAGGAGGAAAATTCCACTAGAACTTCTTGAGGTACAAAACAATAGTCCTTGGCTAATCCTAGCTTCACTATCTAAACACTTGTAGAACAGGTACAATTGCTGCTCTGCAATTGCTTGAACCACTGGTCCTTGAAGGGTTACGTATGCCTCTTCACCAGCTACCACCGCAAACACAGTCTACCCGACTGCTATATCACGTCCTTGGCTAATCCTTCACCGGATTGCTTCACAGTCTGAACCTTTGATTAAGAATCAAAGTTGGGCTGAGAATCAATAAATTGATTCTTGTTTGTGGTTCTTCAAAGTGTCTGATTCTGGATAAATCTTGTGTAGCTTGAACACTTGAAGAAATTCTGGACTGATCTTGTTAGTGTAGGATGTAATATCTCCGGATGGATCATAGATCCACCTGATTACGCAGCGGAAAGTATAAGATCTAGATCTAGTCAACCAAAACACATAAAATAATAGATCTAAACCTACAAGGGGGTTTAAATTGCTTACCAGTTTATGGTGTATAAATGTCAAGAACAATATTCAATCCAAGCTACTCGATCCAATGAGATGTCACCGTCTTCCGACGTGTATCTCCAAGCAACACCAAGTGGATGGTGTTTCAAGCCGTCGGACCTCCTCGATATGCTACCTTAGAAAAACCCGAAGTTTTTCTAAAACTCGAACCCTAGGAAAAATAGCCGAAATTTCTAAGCTATTTTCCTCCCAATATTCCGTGTATTGTTATGTGTGATTTGGCTTGGGAGAACTCTCTTTATATAAGAGAGCAATCCTTGTCCTCCAAAGATTTAATAATTAAGAGATAATTATTAGATTAATCCTTATTCCAAATAAAAGATAAATAAAATAATTATCCCAAACAAATTAGGATAAATAATATTATTATCTTATATTTCATGAATTATCAATTAACAAATAAAAGATAAATCACATGTTAAATAATTATCCAAGAAAACTAATTCTTTAATAATCAAATAACACAAAATGTGCCCCACCCTAATTAAATAAAGGTCCATGCGCATTTTTTTGACACATTGGGCCGAGTCCACGAAAAAATTCTTTTCCATGTATTTAATTATCTAGTCCAACTAAACAATTAATTCACACATCAATTAAATAGTCCAATCCAACTATTTAATTATAATTGACGCGAAACGACGAGAAAACATATATGCTATATTATGAGCCATGTTGGGGACCATGGACCCATATTCAGTAGCCACAATAAATTAAATAATATTATCCGTCAGACCGAACAATATTATTTAATCTATTAATTCCGGGATTACACCACCATAAACCCAAAACTGAACTCTGTCGAATATAGATATAAACTTACACTCAACTATGAGTTATAAGATGTCCACTGATATAATCATTACATACGGATAAATCCTCCATAGACTGTTCATCTTGATTCGGGATATCTCCGTAAACACTTCTCGAAATATATTATCCTTATTTACCATTAACCCCCTAGTGATCAATTAGTTCATAACTAATATAATATGAACTGGGCCCATCGATCAGTTTATAGGGTCAACAAATAAGGGACTGTCTGTCTACTTCCCGAGGGAAGGAATGGATTCCATATCTGTGATAGCACAGACTACTCACTCATCCTAGAATAGAGCCAACAAGAAGTGTTGGAGCATATACCATGAAGTGATCCTTACTAACACATCAAACCCTACCCTAGTCTAAGCAGTTGTCTGTGATCACCTTAGGATTGAGATTAATCCATATATGATCATCTTGTGATTCGATAAGACTTCTCGATTACGGAATCATATCGAGAACTCAAATCAAATCGGTCCAGGCCTATATGATTATCATCATATATAAATGCCTCATTAGGTACCTATTACCGATAAATCCGATAAGATCATCACACCTAAAGTGTTCTCAGGCGCATTATTAGCAAATTAATCTTGAGACCCGTACTCAGATTAATAAACACTACGGACTAAAATAATTTTAAGTATATTTCACAAACTTAATCCTCGCGCGTATAGCCATACACTGAGTTATGTGATTACATAATCAATATACTTACGGTTTTCTGCAGTGTATTAATATTGGAAATAAATGCGAATAAATAAGATGAAATAAATTATGTCATTTATTTAAATAAAACAATTACAATTGTCTTTCGGGCATAAAACCTAGCAATCTCCCACTTGCACGCAAGGCAAGTGGATTAATTGTTTTAGACCACACCCTATATCTATATTACAGCAATACAACTCCCACTTGCTCTAAAGCAAATAAGTCATGTCCCTAATACCAATAGTCTCCAAGTGCCGGTTAAAGACTTCTAACGGCAATGTCTTGGTGAAGGGATCAGCGGGGTTGTCAGCAGAGGGGATTTTCTTTACGGAAATGTCTCCTCTTTGTACAATCTCTCTGATTAAATGGTACTTTTGCTCGATATGCTTTGACTTTTGGTGACTATGGGGTTCCTTCGAATTTGATATTGCCCCATTGTTGTCACAATAGAGAGTGATAGGATCATTGTGATTTGGAGAGAACCCTAAACGACTCAGGAACATTTTGAGCCAAACTGCTTCCTTAGCTGCCTCGGAGGCCGCTATGTATTCAGCTTCCATAGTAGAATCAGCCGTGCTGGATTGCTTGACGCTTATCCAAATGACTGCACCACCACCAATGGTAAACACTGAGCCTGAGGTAGATTTGAAATCATCTCGATCTGACTAAAAGTCAGAGTCAGTGTACCCCTGTACATCCAGGTTTGCACCCGAATATACCAGCATATAATTCCTAGTCCTCTTCAAGTACTTTAAGAGGTTCTTTACTGCAATCCAATGCTCATTGCCTGGATTCGACTGATAATGACTGACGAGTCCAACGCCATAACAGATGTCAGGTCTAGTGCACAGTATAGCGTACATTAGACTACCTACAGCCGAAGCATAAGGCACTCTTTCCATAGCCTTTGTTTCCTCAGGAGTCTAAGGACTCTGAGACTTAGAGAGATAGACGCCGTGACGAGTTGGTAAGTAACCCCTCTTTGCGTCCGTCATGCTATATCTAGCAATCACCTTATCAATGTAAATGGCTTGTGAAAGAGCTAACATCTTGTTCTTTCGATCCCGTATTAATTGGATCCCGAGAACATAATTCACATCTCTCAAATCTTTCATTTGGAATTGGCTGGCCAACCAAATTTTAACGTCCGACAACATCCCCTTATCGTTTCCAATTAGGAGAATGTCATCTACGTACAACACTAGAAACGCAACCTTATCCTTAATGACTTTCTTGTATACACAAGGTTCATCAGGATTTTGTTCGAAATCATATGACTTAATGGTGTCATCAAATCTATGATTCCAAGACTGAGATGCTTGCTTCAACCCATAAATGGATCTCAGCAACTTGCACACTTTGTGCTCTTGGCCTTTCTCGATGTATCCTTCTGGTTGCTGCATATAGATTTCCTCGGCGAGAAAGCCGTTAAGAAACGCTGTCTTGACATCCATTTGCCAGATTTTATAATCTAGGCATGCAGCAATAGAAAGGAGGATCTGGATGGATTTAAGCATATCCACAGGGGAGAAGGTCTCTTCGTAGTCTATACCCTCTCTCTGTGTGTAGCCCTTAGCTACAAGCCGTGCTTTAAAGGTTTGCACCTTACCATCAACTCCTCGCTTCCTCTTGTAGAGCCACTTGCTCCCTATGGGTTTTACTCCTTCGGGGCAGTCTACAAGTTTCCAGACAGAGTTAGAGTACATGGACTCTATCTCTTGATTCATCGCGTCAACCCATTGATCCTTTTCACGATCATCCATGGCCTTGCGAAAAGACACTGGATCATCTTCCACACCATCAGAGACGGCTATGTTCGCCTCTGATTGTCCATAGCGATTTGGTGGCCGAACCACTCTCTCAGTACGTCTGGGTGGGTTAGATTAGAGGTGACTGTTGCATTCATAGTGTTGTCTACAGTGACACTAGGTGGCACTTGTGGTCTGACCTCGTCAAAAAGTAACTCCTCAAGTACGACTTTACTTTGAGGGTTGAAGTCGGTCATATATTGATCTTCCAAAAATGTGGCGATAGTAGAAACTATCACCTTGTTATCTTCCGGACCGTAAACAGACCTCAACGTGTTCCTCTGGAGTAGCCTACAAACATACATACTTTCATACGTGTTTGTAGCTTCGATGTCTTGTCATTCATCACATGTGCCGGACAACCCCAAATGTGAAAGTGACGTATACTTTCGCGATGTCCCTTCCACAGCTCCAAGGGTGTTGTAGTGACAGACTTTGACGGTACTGCATTCAATATGTAGACCGCTGCTTCTAGAGCATATCCCTAGAAAGATATCGGTAGCGAGGCGTAGCTCATCATTGATCTGACCATGTCAATCAATGTTCTATTTCTCCTTTCAGCAACTCCATTTTGCTGAGGTGTCCTAGGCGCAGAACGTTGGGAACAGATCCCATGTTCAAGTAGGTAGTCAGTGAACTCAGTGTCTAAGTACTCTCCTTCGCAATCAGAGCGAAGGCATTTCAAATACTTGCCTAAATGCCTTTCGGCTTCTGCTTGAAATTCCTTAAACTTGCCAAAAGTCTCGAATTTTCGACGCAGCAGATAAACATATCCGAACCTCGAGTAGTCGTTGATGAAAGTAACAAAATACTCGAATCCGCCTTTAGCTTGCACATTCATCGGACCACAAAGGTCTGGATGTACTAACTCTATAGGTTCTTTGGCCCTATTCTCTTTTGACGAGAAGGGACGCTTAGTCATTTTTCCCTCCAGGCAAGATTCACAGACCGGCAACGAATCAACGGATAACTCTTTTAAGGTATCACCCTTAGCCTGTTGTTTGAGTCTTTCCAAGGAAATATGACCTAGCCTAAGGTGCCAAAGATATGTACTATCTTCTTAATTAGAAATTTTCTGCCTTTTAGCAGATTTTTTTATGCGCTACTTTAAACATTTCAGTATTTAGCAGGGGAGCGTGCGTTGGTTTAAGGAAATATAATCCGTTTTCTAATACAGTGGTACACAAAGTAAAACCATTCTTTGAAATAGTAAACTCGTCATTCATAAAAGAAACAGAGTACAACTGGTCTTTCAAAGCAGAATACGAAATTAAATTTCTCTTAAAATTCGGAATAAAATAAACATTGTCTAACTTCAAAGTTTTATTTCCAAAAATGTAACTCAACAGCTCCCACCGCTTTCGCTGAAACTAATGTCCCAGTACCGACTCTTATAACTTGAGCTCCTTCCTCTAGCTCTTGAAACGAACCAAGGATCTGCAAAGAAGAACATACATGGTTAGTAGCTCCAGTATCCAGTATCCAAATTGATACATCTTTAGCTACATTAAAAGATTCCAAGACAAGTAATTCAGGATTACCTTTCTTCTCTTTCCCATTGCTAGCCTTAACCTTCCCATCCTTTACATCTTTGAGATATACGGGGCAATAACGACGCCAAAGGTTCTATCTCATCTCATTGCAAAAAAAACACTTGCCCTCGGGCTTGGATGGTGCATTCGGCTTAGCCTTCTTCTTCATAGGTTTAGCGCCGCGCAGCTTTGTTTCTTATTCTTTGGCTTACCTGTTTGGTTAGACTTAGACGCCTGCCCAGCTACGACCATATTGGCCTCACCTTCTTTTTCTCGCTCTTGGGTTTTATCTTTCGTAGAAAGACCTCGAAGACTTGAAGTTCGTTGATCAACTCCGTCATGGAAAGACGAGTCTTAGTCATGACGTAGTTAGTCCTGAACGTTAGGAAATCAGGTGTCAATGATTCAAGAATCACGGACACTTGGGTAGCATCATTTATAGTCACACCATGAGTTTCTGCTTCAGTAAAGTAACTAATCATGTTCATCACATGACCAGTAACCGACAGACCCCGCCTCATCTTGGCATTGACAGCCTTCCTCACGGCCTCGTGTCTTGCTTGATCAGACGGTTTGCCAAACATGTTGGTCAAATGCTGCATAAGTGCTTGTGCAGTATCAAAACCCTCAATTTTGGTCCGAATGACCTCCGACACTGAGGCTAAGAAGATGCCTCTTGCCTTATTATTCGCCTCTGTCCATTTTTATGTTGATCGCAAATGCGTTTAGGCGGATTATGAAGGGGAATAACAGGGCAATCCTCAGTCAAAACAAATTGCGCATTCTCAAATATGAGCACCACGTTTACGTTACTTTTCCACTTAGTAAAATTGTCGCCATTTAGCTTATCGTTCAGTAAAGTTTTAATTTGCGAAAACATGTTGCTGTAAATAAAATGACAGAAATTTAATCAAATATACACTACTATAATTTGTATTTTAGGAATAATAAACTTATATAAAGTCTATCCTACCATTCCAAGGATTTAACCTCGCATCGCACTCAACGCGCTTTAGTGGTCGGTATCGAAGACGATGACAATTAAATCGAGACAATCTCTCAATGATTAAGCTTCGAGAATCGAACATCTCACGGGAATCAGACATCCCGGGCCTTAATCATTGATTACCTTCCTTTTTCTAGCCTAGATATTTCAAAAATATCCATAAAGAGTGTGACTTACTATATCAGATCTCAAAGTACGCCCGAGTAGCGCTTTTGTGGTCGGACGAAGGACTCAACGAGTACCGAAATCCTATCATTTCGGAGACCAAGCCTTGAATTTTGATAGGGGTGAACACCATCCTTAGGGGGCCGGAATCAAAGCGGCACGAGGTGTCACCCTTCTCTCACGTGCTTGCATCTATAGTAGAGGCCGTGGGTTTGGCTATCGCCTTCCCCGCTCCCACTCAATAATTTGAAAAAGTGGTGTGTTTACTAATTACGGTTTCGGTCTTGACAATAAGAAACAATAAATCAAAGTACTCCGAACAGGGTCGGTTATGTAGGCAAGCCTACGCCGTCTTATTCGTTGGAACATATGTGACAGTTCAGGCTAATCCGGCAAGAGAAGCCCCGTTTAGCCTGAAGGCTTATCGGCTATGCTAAGTCTTGTCGAATTACTGTATCGTACATCACACGTGGAGGGGAGTCGATTGAGCCGAAGTTCGGTTGAACTCGCCCAACCATGGTTAGACCATTTCCGAACCCATGTACTAAGATTTTACAATTTCTAAATTGTCAACCAAAGTGTAATCTCGTTTCTGTTTAAGGTGGTTTCATCGAGAAGCTATCACCGAAAACTCAACGATTTATCTAAGTGGGATTCACCGAGTATCCATCACTAAAATCGTAACGATTGACAAAACCCGGTTCCTCGGTTTTTATAATTAGTTACTTATTTATTAACTACCACATATTAATTAAATAAGCCTTTAAACTAATTACACGAGTTATACATGCCTAATTTATTCAAAATAAACTAGCTACATGTATGCATTGGAATGGAATCATGATATGATGCATGTCATGGCAATTTTCCGGTTATATCATACAATTTTCGATCATACACGAAAAAATAATAATGGAAAAATAAACACCGAGATGGATCGTTGGTACCCCCGACTAACCTATTTTCTAAGGAAAAGTAAAAACTGAATCTTATATTCGAGTCTTGAACTTCGAATCTTGAGCTCGAACCGTCGGATCACGAACCACGAACACCCGAGAGGAGAAAGGCTTTTAAATTAAATAAATCCAATTTATTATAATTAAAAGCTTTTTAATTAATTTTTTTTTTATTTACGGGTGGAAAAAAATGATTCCAGAAATTTTTTTTTTTTTTTTAAATTTACTGCCAATACGGCAGATTATATAAACTAAATCTGATAAAAGAAATTTTATATGCAGCCGCCGATAAAAGAACCCTAGCCGAGAGTTATTCAACAAAACAGACTTATAGTGACGCTTTTCAGCGTCGCAGAAAGTCCTGTAGCGCAGTTTTTAATTAAAAAAATAGGTTTTTAACCGTTTCTCCTCGTTCATACCTTGGGTGTCGCCTTGATCTTCATCTTTTCACCAAGATCTTCATATTCCGAGCCCGGAATATATAAAATTACAACAAAGATGCTATTTTTTTTATATAAAATTTCGATTGCATTAAATTAAAATACAAATCATATGCTCAATTGTTACTAAACAAGAGAGCTACAAAATAGATTTATGGGCAAACAATACCAACCCCAATCCATCTCTTCAACCACGACAATCACAAGGCAACATACATGAAATTTTCGATTCATAAAAATAAGGAAAAACGAAAATAAAGCAATCTACACATGCTATTCCACTCCTTAGATCTAAAATTATATACTTTGATTGATAGATCAAAGGCTCTGATACAACTTGTAAGATGTAATATCTCCGGATGGATCATAGATCCACCCGATTACGCAGCGGAAAGTATAAGATCTAGATCTAGTCAACCAAAACACATAAAATAATAGATCTAAACCTACAAGGGGGTTTAGATTGCTTACCAGTTTATGGTGTATAAACGTCAAGACCAATCTTCAATCCAAGCTACTCGATCCAATGAGATGTCACCGTCTTCCGACGTGTATCTCGAAGCAGCACCAAGTGGATGGTGTTTCAAGCCGCCGGACCTCCTCGATATGCTACCTTAGAAAAACCCGAAGTTTTTCTAAAACTCGAAGCCTAGGAAAAATAGCCTAAATTTATAAGCTATTTTCCTCCCAATATTGCGTGTATTGTTATGTGTGATTTGGCTTGGGAGAACTCTCTTTATATAGGAGAGTAATCCTTGTCCTCCAAGGATTTAATAATTAAGAGATAATTATTAGATTAATCCTTATTCCAAATAAATATAAATAAAATAATTATCCCAAACAAATTAGGATAAATAATATTATTATCTAATATTTCATGAATTATCAATTAACAAATAAAAGATAAATCACATGTTAAATAATTATCCAAGAAAACTAATTCCTTAATAATCAAATAACACAAAATGCGCCCCACCCTAATTAAATAAAGGTCCATGCGCATTTTTTGACACATTGGGCCGAGTCCACGAAAAAAATTTCTTTTCCATGTATTTAATTATCTAGTCCAACTAAACAATTAATCCACACATCAATTAAATAGTCCAATCCAACTATTTAATTATAATCGAGGCGAAACAACGAATATATGCAATATTGTGAGCTACGCCACTACCAATGGACCCATATTAAGTAAATTACTAATAAATTAAATAATATTATCCGTCAGACCGAACAATATTATTCAATCTATTAATTCCGGGATTACACCACCATAAACACGAAACTGAACTCTGTCGAATATAGATATAAATTTACACTCAACTATGAGTTATAAGGTGTCCACTGATATAATCATTACATACGGATAAATCCTCCATAGACTGTTCATCTCGATTCGGGATATCTCCGTAAACCCTTCTCGAAACATATTATCCTTATTTACCATTAACCCCTAGTGATCAATTAGTTCATAACTAATATAAAATGAATCGCGCCATCGATCGCTTTCTGGTCAACAAATAAGTGAATCGCTCGCCTACTTCTACTTAGGAATGAATGGATTCCATATTCATGATAAAGACGTACTACTCACTCATCCTGTATCGTAGCCAACGAGAAGTGTTGGACCACATACTATGAAGTGATCCTTACTAATACATCAAACCCTACCCTAGTCTAAGCGGCTTGTCTCATGATCACCTCAGGATTAAGATTAATCCATATATGATCATCTTGTGATTCGATAAGACTTCTCGATTACGGAATTATATCGAGAACTCAAATCAAATCGGTCCAACCCTATATGATTATCATCATATATAAATGCCCCATTAGTATTATTTATATGCCGATAAACCGATAAGACTGTCGCACCTAATGTGTTTCAAAGCATTATTAGCAAATTAATCTTGAGACTCGTGACTCAGATTAATAAACGCTTCTGGACTAAGTTAATTTTAAGTATATTTCACAAACTCAATCCTCGTATGCGTATATGCCATACAATCGAAGAGTTATGTGATTACATAATCAATATACTTACGGTTTTCTGCGAGTATTAATATTGGCAATAAATGCAAATAAATAAGATGAAATAAATTCTGTCATTTATTTAAATAAAACAATTACAATTGTCTTTCGGGCATAAAACCTAACAGTTAGCACAAATGATAGAGATTCAGATGATCTTGACTTTGGCACAATAACGCTTGTATTCGTAAGAATTGTGTCGTGTTCTTGTTGTTAATCCTTTATGCCAAGTCCTCTATTTATAGTGTGAGATCCAACGTTCATCTCGTTCAAATTTGAATCCTATCAACGTTCATATTGTAACGGCTATATTTAGTGATTGTTTTGACTTGTCAGTGTTTCATCCAATAGAAATGCTTCATTTACAACGTTCGAATGTACTATCAAATTCTTGGATGACTGACTTATAAAACTGAGTATCCTGATCAGTTTTATACTGAGTTTGTCAGTTATCAGTTTCTTAACTGACTTAGAGCATTAACTGAGATTTTACTTTTCTTAAAAAATCAGTACTCTAATTTTCATCTGATTATAATTGACTTAATCAGAGTACACCATACCCATACAAACATCTATGAGTTCATTGTCCTTATGACTCTTAGGTCTTCATACAAGATCTATAAAGTCAGTTCAGGTCACCACAGACTTGCCTGAATTCTAACTTTACAATCTCGAATTGGTAAGCTGAATCTGAACCCTCAGTTCTTTAATCTTCGATAACTGAGTCTGTGTCCCTCAGTTCTTCATCTACTGAGTCTGTTCCCTCAGTTCTTCTATCTTCTAGATAAGCCAACCGAGTATGTGTCCTCTCGAAGTAACTTACCTTCTTCGCTGTAGACAGGTAGTCGAATCGCTTTGTCGCTTTGATTATCTTGATAATTTCCAGTTCTCTAGATGATTTCCAGTTTTCATTTTTACGACTCTCTAACTATTCCAGTGCTTGTCTGATGTAACCTATACAAATATCAGACTCTAACAGATCCTATACATTCAGTTCTAGACATCTTTTAGCCTTTCACTATAACAGCTAGCTTCTGCACTTCATCAATTGGGTACAAGAGCACACAAATTTTTTTAATGAGGCTGCAATAGTGGATAGACACTATATGTATCAACTATAATTCCCTCATTCCCCTTAGCCAGCTTGACTTGAAATGTTAATTACTCACTCCAATTAGAAACTCAAAACACAGCACACACAATCCCTCGATAGATAAAAAAAATGTAGACAAGCAGTCTACCACACAAAATCTCACATACACTTACCCAGAGCTAGTAATAACCTGCAGTAGCATCCGTATACTATACACGCAGAAACTAATGTTTGAACTGTAAAGTCTATACTAAACAACAAAAATTAAGAAACTTAAAAAAATGTATATTTCATGCTCTACGAAGCAACCTTTTGAAGACCCGGATCAGAGTCTCCTGCTCTTTCCACATATCATGAAAACATTCTTAGGCCTTTTTTCATTAATTGAACATCATAAGCATATTAAAGTGTAGTAAATACTACATACCTTGTCAAGTGCTATTGTTCATCGTCACACCGTGGTAGTTCATCTGAAGTTGGTATGTTTGCACTATCCATTCGAGCAAATAAACTTTCAATCTTATCAACGCATCTCTTAAGGTCATTATTTTCTTCTTCCTTATCATGGAGCTTAGCCTTAAGTACTTTTACATGAGTAGCTTAAGAATCACAAAAATGTTTCCTTTTTATCCCACCACCAAAACCAAAGACATAGCTATGGTTTTGTGGTACAAAACAAGTTTCAACCACCTCAATAGGTGAGAGTGATTCATTGGCTTGAATAGTCTTGACAATCTCATCCTACAAACTCGAGTTTCATTTGTCTAATAAAAATTGATAAATACAAAATTTATGCAAAAGTGTTAAGTACTAATACTTACGTATTTTTCTTGCTCGCTTGGGACCAAAAACTTTCCTTTTTTCGTCTAGTCGCCTCGAAGATTTTTGCAACATCGGGTGGGGTATCTACCTTACCTCCCTAGATGATTTAAAAAGGGCAACTAAACATTAAATATATATCCAACTGAAAACATAACAAATCTAAAACAATAAGACTAATTGTATTTTTACCATCTCATATATGATATGTCTATGCGGCTGGCTACCGGTTCGATGAGGCATCACTCCCTTGACCCGGTTATCAGAATTTCGGGCACTGACTTTCTACATTTCTCATAAAGAGACATTGCAGTCAAAAGCCTTCACTTACAATTTAACAATGGAATGTAAATATTCTTTTTTTTACTTGAAACTTATCACTTAGGAACTTATTTGTGGCAAGCTACTCCTAATCTTTATTATTCATCCCTGGAGGAGCATTTTTCAACTCAAGCGCTTTTGTTTTGCAAGTCTTCACGTAATTTTTATTCAAGGATGACCTCCATGTTGTCCATAAAGTATCCATATGATCTAAAGTATGTTCACGGTATAATTCCATATGTAAATTGGAAACGATTCCTATAAAATATCATGAAAATAAAAATTATATGTGGCGAGAGCATTTTGATGTCCATTATTTGAAGAAACTATCATTAAACTTAGACACACTTACTACCTTGAAACATTACCAAAAAACAAAGAATTTATTTCACATACCTTCACCGCAGCCCACATGTGTTCCTTGTTATCTTCAGTCATCTCCTTCCAAGAATGCACTCGTATAGGACACATATGCTTGTTCCGTACAATTTTCCAAAGTGTCTGGACCAATAACTGTGATTCGGTCCTACTCCACAATTATTATAAAATTCAATCGCAAGTTTTTCTCCTTTTTTTAGAGCAGCGATTTTTGGGTTCTTGTTGACTCCTCTAACTTTTCTCACCGTTTTAGTGGTTGAAACTGATCATTAAATAGAATATTATATATGTGTATGTTATATTTTAGCTAAAACACAACAGAAGATTTATAATGCATTATATGTTAACAATATTATAATTACCTTTAGCATTCTTTATTGTTGTGCCATAACTTGTTTCATCACTATAACCATCATCTTCCATCACATCTTTTGATGTCATCGGTGAAGCTCTTGGGACAGAAACTGCAACGGTACAATAGAAAATAAAGTAGTATTAATTTTTTTCCAATAACAAAATCAAATTTAACTTTTTTCCTTCATTGTTACCATCATCTTCCATCACATCTCTCACTGGTGAAGCTCCTGAGACAGAAACTGCAATGGTACATAATAAAATAAATTATTTTTATAAAAAAATAAAATAAAATGAAAGAACTCTAACTATTTACCTAATGACGGATTGTCTTGAGGAAATTTGAAGAGCAGTGGTTGCACAGTTGGATCCTTATATAAATATAGTGAGAAGTTCTCCTCATCTTCATGTTCTTTAAGAAACCGAGAAACTCTTTGTCGTTTGTCAAAGGCTTACCATCTGCATCCGTAACTTTGATACCAAAAGAATAAATGTCGATGAACCGTTTACATATGCTCAAGACATCCAAGAAAGAACTTTCTTCTGTTACATTTCGTTCTTCCCATTTATCTTCACCATAATGAACAAAAAGTTTATGGACTAGATATCCACCTGTAGGAAGAAAAACAAACAGTGGTTACAATTATATCAATTTATAATACATTTCAAAATGTAATTAAATTTAGTAATTTACATGTTCTTCCATGATAACACAAGTCAGTAGTCTTTTGAGCTACAACTTGTATCCTTCTACTTCCATGTCCAACATTCGATATTTTTTCACACACACGATCTTTCACCAGTTGACCAGGAGCTATGAAAGAAACAGGCCTTTGTTTACTATTTGGGTTCATCTGTTTACACAAGAAGAATAAAAAGAACACTAAAAGAAAATATATGCAATATAGCAGCAACGCCTTTCTTATCAATTATATTAAACAAAGAGTACATAAACGGCAAAAATAAATAACAAAACAATACCGCACACATATCTTGGACCAATTAATTCAAAAGCATAGTTCAACAATGAAAATGCAAATATCAAGTACATACACTTTTAAAACTGTATCACACATCCATTCTTTCACCAATGAAAACAGTAGCTACGGTAAAACGAGTTAAGTTTGGGCATGAAACATGATATTGGTGTCAGCAGAAAGAGAACAAAAAATGTTCTATTTTTCATCTCAACGACTGATTTCTTAAAGGTCAAAATTCTGAGATGTACGTTATATTTGGTGAAGCAAAAATAGAGGACTTGTGCTCTCAGCTGCAGACACAAGCAGCTCAGCAGTTCAGAATGCCTGACATGGGTTCTATTCTTCCAAAGTCTGACCTTTATGGTTTAGCCATTGCTGCGGCACAGGCTGACGAAGAATAGGAAGAGGGTGACGACACTGGTGTCGAGCCTCATGACATTGATTTGGTCACAACTCATGCAGGTGTGTCAAGAGGCAAGGCTGTTAAGGCTCTATAGACAAACAATGGAGATTTGTATAAGGTCTTGCTGGCATTACTTACCAGCTACATAACAGATCGTGTTTTCATCGTGCAGTACTAGATGGAACATAAAAGAACATGTAAACGTATAGAATAACTTTGATAAAGCATCCTTACAGGTAGGCTTTCAGCAACTAACTTAACGGTTCGGACGAATAATTGAAGCATCATTGACTAAGTATATGCAGTGAAAAATCATAATAGTCATCACATAGATACCAAACTATATATGTATCCAAACATTAAATGATTAAATATTAACGGTAAAAGTTCCCATTTCTTGTTAATCGACAGACCTCAAGTGTTAGTGCAATCATGGAGCTTACCACCTAGATTGGGATTGTATTATCTGCAATTTTATGTGTTAACATCTTGGCCATAAGTTTTGGGAGAGGTTTTTGGTCTTTTTTCCCAGCTTCATTAAAGACACGATTATTAAATGTTATTTTTTAAAGACCTCATGATAATTTGATCTTTCGTTTCAAAAAAAAAAAAAAAAAACTTACCATTTCAACAAAATATCTACTATATTACTAACTTTTCAACTTTGTTCTAGGACAAAGAGTTGAAAACCTGTGAAGAAACGATAAAATATGAACCTAAAATAAAAACCACATATAAATGTTTTAGTTATTCACCATTACAGGTAGTGTTTAGATCATCTAAATTAACATCCTTGTCCTTAAACAGAGGCACATATATTCAAACAAAACTTCCAAAGTTGTTTAATAACAGTCATACATGTGCAAAACTGAGCAGTGTCATCAATCCAGCTTATGCTGGCTAATTCCTTCCAGATACGAAAATTTCTTAAGAAGGTACATAGATAGGTGATTCTATGTATTGGTACACTCTGCTTTTACATCTGAATTATGTACTTCAAATAGAAAATGAATGTCCTGGAAAGATCAGTTAAAGTTTTTGAATCCCTCAACCATAACTAGCCTAAAGGGGAAGAACGTCTCTTTTGTGGGTAATAGAATGTGATAGAAAACTATACTTTGTGGAACTTGGGAGTAGGCTACCTCTCTACAAAGATTGGCTTTTCTAGTAACTTTCTACCCTTTTTATCTATATCAATATTTTTTACTAGTTACTGCAAATTCTGCCAACAAAAATATTGTATCCATGATATTGCATTACTTTCCTAATCAGCTTCAACAAATGAAACAAAGCCATAAATGATGAACAACACGTTGAAATGCATCAAGACATCAACATTACAGCTTCACAATAAATGAAGGCTGCATAAGAGAACCACATATAACTGACACGGCATTGTATGAATAAACTGCACATAAAGCATCCCATGGTGAATCCAACATCAAAGTTTAATGGAGGTGAATACCCACCAAACTCATTGCACGTTTGTCAAAACATTAAGATATTGTGTTTAATATTAATCATATTGTGTTTAATATTTTCTCCAAAAAAAATGTTAATCATATTTCTTTTCTAATATGTTTCCATCTTGCACCTTTTAATCTTAATCAGACAGGTCTTTTAATACATATATATCTAACCTTAGTAATGTTTCGTGTGGAAACAATCATGTATGAAAAACCAGGCAAGGCCACATACCGCTTTAGTGCTCTAAGCTAATGTACTAAAATTTGAGAAAGAGCCCAACAAACAAAATTTTGAGCATTACAAAACATCATTAGCCCCCAGCAATATAGTTAAACCCATGACTTAAAAAAAATCAAACCCCTGCACCCAGCAATACAGATTCAATTCTCGCATTAACAAAGACGATTGAACAGATTTCACAATGAGTGAGCATCAGCGATTCTGATCTCCCCAACTTTCGACCTCTAAACATCAACAACAAAACAAAGAATAGAATGGAAGGGTATGGCCCTTAATAGAGGTGACGTCAATTGATTACAAGTTTACCCAATTTCGTTGATTATGGCCAGCTTCAGGCTTTTAATCAGTACAAGGGAATTGAAAAAAAAAAAAAGAGTCTCAAGAAGGACGAAAAAAATCTACTCACTATTCAAAGGAAGGGTTTTGACTTGCTTCATTTGCAATCGATGAAATCGGAGGAAGGAGAATGATAGAAAGAGAAGACAAAGGATGACAATCGCCAGAAAGATGATCGATTTGCAGTTGTATGACAGATGCCAGAATTGGTGGAGGGACTGAATTAGCTAGCAGTCGACGGGAGGTTTTTATATTTCTAGGTTTTTGGTTTGGTTTGAAGTCTTTTAGGATAGTGTATATAATGAATTTAGGACTGGATTGCCTCAGAAAAATAACTGGGAATGTTTTGGTGGGAGTTTCACCCGCCTATGTTTTGGGTTTTTCTTTAAATAAAATTTGGGAAATGCTTATCATGGAAAAAATTAAATTAAATTATTTTTTTAACATAATAATGAGAAGATGATTTTTTTGTGTATCGATATTAACGGGATAAGAAATCAACAATGACGAGAAGTAGAACTTCCTCACCGTGTATACATGATTTAATTATATATATATATATATATATATATATATATATATATATATATATATATATATATATCTAGTAATATAAACCCATGCATTCATGAGGGACGTATAACAACGTTATTACTTTCAGATAAAGTCAAAATGCACTCACAAATACGTCCAAAAGTTATAATCGACGCCAATAATTGTTGTTATATTACCATTTTTAACATCGCATGAGAGAACGATATATTTCAAAGAGAATAATTTTTAAGGATGAAAAGAAGATTTTATTGGCATATTTGTTACGTAGGAATTGAATTGAATAGAATATGCAGGTTTGAAATTAAACAAATTATATAAAAGATGACACATTGAGTGATTGATAAAGCAATGTAGTGAATTAAGGTTGGCTTGAGTAGGGAATGATATGGTTCATAAGGTATGATATAGGCGAAGGGGTGGGTAGTCCTACGTCATACCCCATTGCACCCTACCTCTCTTCCCACCTTGCCCTACCCACAGTGGCGGATCCACACTATACTATAGGGGGTCCACGGACCCCGTTAAAAATAAGAATACTTTACATTTTACCTATAGAAAAATATTTCGGACCCCGTGAAAAAAATTATTTACTTAGAAAAAAATTAACGGACCCCGCTGAACATTATTTCTGGATCCGCCACTGCCTACCCACCGCTATCATACCCTACCCACCACCCAATCCTACCCTACCCGATATCACCATATCTTACCCTCGACATTCTACCTACCTTACCCATTACCTACTCTACTCCACTTTCATCCACCCCAACCCTACCCTACTCTACCTTACTCATCATACCACCCTACCTTCCCACCACCCTACCTTTCTCTACCCTACCCAACCCACCACCCCACCGTACCCTACCCACAACCTTTCCCCACCCTATCCACCATTCCACTCTACCCTATATTATCCACCACACCACCATACCCACTACCCCAACCTATCCTACCCTACTTAACCCTTCCCAACCCTACCTTACCCACCACTTCACCTTACCCTACCCTACCCTACCCTACCCACCACCAACCCTTCCCTATCCACCATTCCACTATACCCTATCTTACCCATTACACCACCATACCTTACATTACCCACTACCCCAACCTATCCTACCCTACTCAACCCTCCCCAACCCTACCTTACCCACCACTGCACCCTACCCACCAACCTGCCCTATCCACCACCCAACCCTACCCTATCCACCATTCCAATATACCCTATCTTACCCATCACACCATCATACCTTACATTACCCACTACCCTAACCTATCATACCCTACTCAACCCTCCCTAAACCAACCTTACCCACCACTGCACCCTACCCTACCCACCATGCTACCCTACCCTACCACCCTACCTTACCTTACCCACTACCCCAACCTACCTTACCCTACTGTACCCTACCTTACCCACCACTTCACCCTACCATACCTTACCCACCACCCCTTACCCTACCTTACCCTACCCACCACCCTACCCTACCCTACCTTACCTGGTTTTTTAATTTGCTGGCAGATTTTATTACGTGTGGGGCAATTTTAATAATTTAAATTGGTGAGAGATTTTCGATTTTGCAATAAATTCATTGATTTTGTATTTTTTGTTTTCTTAAAAAAAAATTCCCGGGTCTTTTTTATTTGTTGGCAGATTTGGTGATTTAATGCTTGGGACTAGGAGAGATTTTCGATTTTGCAATAAATTCACTGATTTTGTATTTTTTTTAATTTTATTTTCTGGATTTATTTGCCGATTTTATTTAAGAGTCGGTTTTTATTTTTTCTAATATGCTATTATTTCGAAATCACAAGCTATTAATGTGCTATCATTGTGTAAATATTTTAGAAGATTGCACATAAATTCACTTCATGTGAAATCTTTAACCACATTTTTTTAAGAGTGGTTTTGTCTAAAGAGTCGGTTTTTTAAATTTGCATTTTACTATTTTCCTAAAGAGGCGGTTTTTTAAAGTTACGTTTGACGTTTTTTTAAAGTTACGTTTGACGTTTTTTTAAAGAGGCAATTCTAAATTGATTTGAATAAAAACGCTATTAATGCCTGGTTTTTTTAATTTGCTGGCAGATTTTATTACGTGTGGGGCGATTTTATTTATTTAAATTGGTGAGATATTTTCGATTTTGCAATGAATTCATTGATTTTGTATTTTTTTGTTTTTATTTTATTTTTTTCCCAGGTTTTTTATTTGCTGGCCGATTTTCCGGATTTAATGCATGGGACAGGGAGATATTTTCTATTTTGCAATAAATTCACTGATTTTGTGTTTTTAGTTTTTTTTAATCTATTTTTTCCGGATTTTTTTGCCGGTTTTGTGTAAGAGTCGGTTTTTATTTTTTCTAATACGCTGAGTTCCATTTTTGGTTCACTATTAAATTGATTTTAGTTGCTATCACTGTGTAAATATTTTAGAGGATTGCACATAAATTCTATTAATTCTGTTTTTTTATTTAATTAAATCAAGGGGATTTTTTTTAACTATTTCGTTTTTTAAAAGATCTTGTTTGATTTTGTTTATAAATTTGTTTAATTTTGTATTTTTTTATAATTTAAAAAATCAAGGTTTTTTTTTAAATCTCAATGACTTTTTTAAGATTTCGGTTTTTAGATTTTAAATAACTTCGTTTTACATTTACCTCGTATTTTTAATTAAGGAATTTTTTAAATTATTTTATGTTTATATTTTTTGTATTTAATTAAATCAAGGTTTTTTTCTAGATTTTATTTTTTAGGAAGGTTTTTTTTTAAGATTTCGTTTATTTTAGGAGATCTTGTTTGATTTTTTTATAAATTTTATAAATTTCGTTTTTTTATATTTTAATTAAATCAAGTAATATTCTTTTTGAAAAGCTCAAGGATTTTTGTGAAATCTTGTTTTTAGGATTTAATTAATTTCTTATTTCTATTTAAGAAATTTGTTAATTATTTAATGGCTATATTTTAATTATTCTAAAATATTGAATGTGAAAGAAATCAAAGAGGAGGAGAAGCAAAAACATTCTTTAAACATTAGACCATGAAATTGAAGTTCTGTTTAAAAATATAATAAAATAAAGTAACTTGTATTGATCTAAGATATCAATGAAAATTTGTATGACCGAAAAAACATTTAAAAACCAACCTTTTCGTCTTAAGGTTTAGCAAAATGGATTGTTTCGATTCAGTGAGAAAAGTGTCCTTCAAGATGTTGAACGGCCTAAAGAACATATTCATCAAGAAAAAATGATTGCAAAAGAAGAAGAGTAGTGATGACAATTTTAACTCGAAACATTAGACCATGAAATTGAAGTGCTATTTAAAAATAAAATAAAATAAAGTAACTTGTATTGATCTAAGATATCAATGAAAAATTCTATGACCGAAAAAACATGAAAAAAACCCAACATTTTCGTCTTAAGGTTTAGCGAAATGGATTGTTTCGATTCAATCGGAAAAGTGCCTTTCAAGATGTTGAAGAACCTCAAGAAACATATTTATCAGGAAAAAATGATTGAATAAGAAGAAGAGTAGTGATGACAATTTTAACTCGAAACATTAGACCATGAAATTGAAGTGCTATTTAAAAATAAAATAAAGCAACTTGTATTGATCTAATATATCAATGAAAAATTCTATGACCGAAAAAACATGGAAAAAAACCAACCTTTTTTGTCTTAATATATTTACTAACTTGATCTGTCCCAGCCATTGTGTGGTCTTTTACACGTATTCAAAAACTTAAACAGTAATTCACTTTTGTTTCTAAAAAATTCACTTTTGCTTCTAAAAAATTCACTTTTGCGTTATGTGGACTTAATTTCCTTCTCATTCTCCTACAAGTAATAATTGTTTTTGTAGCATACGTAGTGGAAATTTTTCAAAACTAACTTTAAATACTAAATTTGTTTACATAATGCGACGGATAATATAATAAAATTATAAAATGGTTAAGTGAGCGATAAAATGGGATATACGTAGTAATATAATTTAAAATCAAGATTTGTTGACCTTCTTAAACTTGAGCCTTATTTATTATTTAGGGAGTGATAAATACTATTGACTAAAAGGGTATATTATTAACTAGATGGGGAATGCAGGACATTATAATTTAATAAAGACGAAAGACCTTGTTTTATCCTAAGTTACCATTATCTTATCCTTTTTTTTAAGTTACCCTTTTTTTTTTAAGTTACCCTTATCTTGATACATTTACCGGTTGTCATAAATAACAATAATAAATAACTGCCTACCATAAAAATAGGGGATTTTATTTAATCAATTATGACCATTTATTGTAACGGCAATCACTATTCCATGATTTAGGCATCCATTATTACTTCACAATTTTGATTTTAATGTAAAAAATACTCATTTTGTCTATAATTTTGACGCAAAATTACTCCATTTATGTTACTCGATCTAGATCAATGTTACTACATTGTTTTCCCTGTAACTACATCTAATCCATTGGTTGTTACTACTTCTTTATCAATGTTACTATTGTTATAAAACTAAGAAAATAAAAGAGAAACAACAAGAGGAAAAACAAAGATGGAGAAGATGGCGAATATTGTTTGTGTATTATTTCAATGGTATAAAGGGTATTTATAGTACAGTCTAGGGTGTGATTACAATAAATGAATAGAATCATAATATTACAAAAGATCAATCAGAATCAACCAGTAGCCAATCCAAAATATATTATTACATATTAATCCCCTTGGATGTCTATTGTTAAAGAATAGATATGATATGCCTCATTAAAACCTTACTAAGAAAAAACCTAGTGGGAAAAAATTCTAGTTAAGATAAATGAGTACATATTTATATGTGTTTGATTCATTCCCCCTGAACCAAGCATCAATTTAGATCTTTCAAACGTCACACCTCAATGCTCTTTACTAGTCTTTCAAATGTTGCAGCCGGCAATGTATTGGTAAATAAATCTACCAGATTGTCGATTGACTAGACCTTCTGTACATTATTCTCTCAACTCATTTACAAAGAATGAGAAAATAATAACTTAGATGAAATATGTTTTGTTAATCCCCATTAATATAACTTCACATCAATTGAGACACATAAGATGAATTGTCTTCACATAATACAGTTGAATGATTTTCGTTCTCATCTAAACAATGTCTCCATGAATAAATAGCTGAATTGGTTTTCTCGATCGTAGTTGCATAACGTATAAGTCGTGTGCTATTAACTTTGCTAGAAAAACCCAGTGGGAAAAAAACTAGACAAGGTAAATAGTTCATGCCATATGCGTTTCAATGTGTTGCATCGATTGCCTCGTTAAAAACCTTTAACTAAGAAAACCCTATGGGAAAAAGAGTACAGTCATTGGTCTTTAAGACCAAATGCTCAAAATAATTTTGAAGTTGTTGCTCTTTATAATGACAACAGTCTTTCAAATGTACGCATTCCAGTACTATAAACATATTTATTCCAAAACAGATGTAGGAATAATCTTAGTGAATAAATCTGACAGATTGTCACTAAAGCGTACTTTTTGTATATCAACTCTCTTCAAGACTTCATTTAGATAGTCTAATGTAGGGGCTAATAAGTGTCATACCCACTGCTCACTTGTGAAAGACATGCAAAACAACCAACACTGTAATCATCTAAAGAATGGGGAAGTACTTTAATCACAATTTTCATGCATGTATTTCAACTGTCACGCATCATAATGCTATCAAATTCATGACATTAAGCATGTGTCATGATGACAGTTAAAATATACCTATTTATGCCATCAATTCTAACCTTAAATCAGAGTTAATTATATATATATTTCATATTAAATCACGTGTTTATATTTATTATTTAATGATAAGTGATTATTAATGTGATAATTGGTATTTAGCTGTTTTTATTATAAAAGAGCAATTAATTGTGTGATAAATGCTGATTTCGCAGATCGTAACGAATCGGGAGGATAATTGTCATGCAATCGGGAAATCTCAAGATAAATAAGGAAGAAAATCGGAGCATTAATGAAGAGACAAATCGGACGGCATAGAAGAGTGAAGTGGGGAACAAGTCGACGGACGAAAAATTGAAAACGCCAGCGTAAAGAGAGGCTCGGTCGACAGAGCCATGCCATTCGGTCGACCGAGCGTAACTGTTCGGTCACCCGAGCCTAATCAGATTAATGTGTGCATATCTTCTGGATTCTCCCTATGTCGGCTACAACTCCTATATAAACAGCAGCCACGATGCTGAGAAAACCACCAACCTATAAGACACAATATTACAATACTTTTAGTTTATCAATATAGTTCTTTTTATTTTATATTATGTTGCTTCATCACGGAGGCGATGGATTCATCGATTAGAGATTGCATTGAAGGATCGGAGGACCCTCCGCTCACGAGGTAATGTCTATCCAAATATGTCGTTTTATTCGTAGATCTATTTTATTTCGTTATGGAGTAGTCGTTTGTGTATTGATTTCGTGATGTAGTTAATTATCAAACCCATATTCATGTAGATCTAAGCCGTCGGAAGCGTTTTTACGAGCAAATTCTAGAGTCACCGGTCTAGATCTACCATGGTCTATATGGTTAAATCTAGCCATCAAGATTCTAGTAATTTTCTGTGAACGACTTCGGCTACGTCGTGCTTTCTGTTTTTCATATACACATGTAATAGATCTGGCCAATTTGTTACATCGTTCTCGTAAATTAATATGATATATTGTGAAAATTGCCATGTTAAATAGGACATAAGTTAGCCGATCGTTTAGGAGGTGTGCCAACCTGTCCACGGTGGTTGCTTAGACGAGGTGACGATTTTAGATCGGCATCCCTAGTTTGGTATAGCATGCTTGTTATATGATGTTCTATCCTCGTCCAGGGAAGGATTAAGTAATTAAGCATAAAGATCTTCTATCCGCTCACGGTAGATCCAGCTTTAGGGGATGGCTCCTGTAGCCAAAATATAATCAACCTTAATGTCTTTTCTGCCTCGGCTTAGATATACGTATATGGGGAGTAATTACTACTAGAGTAATCAATACCGCTTGTTAGAGTCTTATAAAACCATAAAAACAAGTGTTTAGTGTCTTGTGTCGTATTGTTAGTCTTTGTGTTTTCTATCGTGTCAATCTTTATTTCTATTGTTCTTTGTTGGTCGTAGACCGCCTTTAATATATTTTTAGTTTAATAATGTTGTACTTGTTTTTAGCCGAGTCTCGTGGGATCGACCTCGACTCTATCTAGCTATACTATGATTGAACCTAGTTCTCTTGCTAGTAGGTTATTTAGGTATCGAGTTATTTTTATAACTTGACCGTCATCAAGTTTTTGGCGCCGTTGCCGGGGACTCGTGTCATTAAATTGAGTATAGATTATTTTATTAAAAGTAGATTCGTAAATATTGTGAATAAGAGTCAGTATATTAAACAGTGTCGTTAAAAATAATAATAATAAAAATATAAATAAATAAATAAATAAAAAGAGTTCGGTCGACCGAACCACAGTTCTCGGTCGACCGAGAATTTATTGTTTTTATGTTTCTGTTCTGTTTTGTTTTACACAGTTTCTGCCTTGTGTTTTTGTATTTCTCGAGTCTGTTTTAGTTTAGTTTTTATTTATTGAGTCTAGGATTAGCCTTTAAAGTTTCTAATAGTTTATTGTTATTTCTATTTTTGTCTATTTTAGAGTCTCGCCAAAGGCAGTAGCCTTGGCGTATTTTAATTGTTTAATTTTGTTTTTGTCTTGCAAATAAAAAATAATAAATAAAAATAAATAAAAAAACAAGCAAGCTACCCGTATTTCCGAGGATCCAATCAACGAGCAAGGCGAGGAAAAATCTGAAGGAGCACATCAATCTGACTCAGACATGGAAGGATTACTGAATGAAGCCAACCAGGTAAATGAAAATAATTTTAATAAGGAAAATTTTGTTAACCAAGCTGTGGCTGCATGAGAAAGGCGTACTTTGCAAAGCTATGCAATGCCTACCATTGAACAATTCATTCCTGCTATCGTAGTGCCTAAAAATCACTGCCAAGTTTATCACCCAAACCTAATGTCATTCAAATGGTGACAAACTATTCCACTTTTCATGGTATCCTGAATGAAGATCCTGGCATTCACGTGATGAATTTCTTAGAGATCGTTAGTACCGTGAAGCCAGAACTGGTTCCTGAGGATAACATTAAGCTGAGACTTTTCCCTTTCACTTTGAAAGATAAAGCTAAGCAATGGCTTTTCTCTTTAGAGGCTAGATCAATCACGACCTGGGAGGAATCTACAAAAAGTTCATGAATAAGTACTTCCCTATAGGAAAGATCTTTAAGTTACGCCAAGATATCTTGGGGTTCAAGCAGCAACCTGGGGAGAGTTTTGATCAAGCTTGGGAACGTTTCAAGGAGTCCATGAGGAAGTGCCCTCATCATGATATCCTCATGGATTTTAATGCAAACCTTTTACCATGGATTGAGAGATACGGAGAAGATAAGAGTAGATGCCTCCAAAGAATGGGCGTTTGTTCTTTATCTCCGAGGAGGCACAAGGAAAGATGGAGCAAATAGCAATGAATAGCCAATGGGGAGGTGGTGAAATAGCAACTGTGAAGATGGCCGATAATTTATCTGAGGAGGATTTATCGTATAAGATCCTACATACTCTATTGATCATAAATGATAAGGTGGATGGTATGCATCAGAGGATTCAACGAGTGGAGACAGGAAAAGGGACGGAAACGATTAATCAACTAGAGAATGCGGGTACTAAAGAAGCCAATAACATTGAAAGACAGGGGAATCAATATGGCGGTTACAAACCAAATCATGACCACCCTGAATTCCGATGGAATGATCCAAATGAAGGGGTAAAACCACACAACACTTATGTACCTCAAAGAAGCTCAAACTTACGGTTGGGAAGTTGCACTTGAAAAGATGAGTAACACAATGTCGACAATCGTGAATCAATTAGCGAATCCATTACCGACTTGGCTACAAACTTTCACCAATACCACAAGAGAATAATGCCAAAGTCACCAACCGTAAGCCTTAGTCCATAATCTCTCTCATCAAATAGGACAATTAGCTGAACAACTGTCAACTAGACCTCCTGGGGGATTTCCAAGCAACACTGATAGGAACCCTAGGGATGTGAACGCAATAATGACTAGAATTGAAAAGGAGCTTACTCCACCAATCCCAAAGAACAAGGAAAATGTAGAGGATGTTAGGGATAAGGAGAAAGAGCCTGAGGAGGCATTCACACCCTGCTTAGAAAAGCCCCCCGACGAGCAATTATCCTCCATCTCTACCATTTTAGGGAATAGTGATTGCGCCGCAGTATCTTTGCAAGGTGAGGTTGTTAAGGCTGAGAAGCAACAACCATGGTTTAAAGATTATGTGAATTATTTATCCGGGAGATATTTGCCACCGATTTGAACCAAGGAAGAAAAGAAGAAGTTCTTTGCGGACCTTAAACACTATTATTGGGATGAACCCTATCTTTTTAAGCGTTGCTCAGACAACATACTTAGAAGATGTGTTCCTGAGAGTGAATTCCTCGATATACTTAAACATTGCCATACTTATGAAGCAGGAGGACACTATGGAGGGGACAAGACTGCTGCTAAAGTTCTCCAATGTGGTTTTTACTGGCCCAATCTTTACAAAACTGCGCATGAATATGCTAGATCCTGTCATTCATGCCAAATGACGGGCAATATCTCGAGGAGAAATGAAATGCCACTGAGGAGTATCCTAGAACCAGAAATCTTTGATGTATGGGGAATTGATTTTGTGGGACCTTTCACTTCGTCTATTTCAAACCGCTATATTTTGGTGGCGATGACTATGTGTCTAAATGGGTAGAGGCTATTGCTTCACCTACCAATGATGCAAAAGTTGTACTGCGGTTTTAAAGAAAAATATCTTCACGCGGTTTGGAATCCTCGTGCCATCATTAGTGATAATGGGAGCCATTTACGTAATAAGCCATTTGAGAAGTTAATGGCCAAGTGCGGGTGAGACATAAGTTAGCTACCGCTTACCATCCTCAAACAAGTGGTCAAGTTGAGGTCACGAACCGAGAGATTAAGCGCATTCTAGAGAAAACCGTGAACCCAACAAGGAAAGATTGGTCGTTGAAGTTAGATGATGCTTTATGGGCTTATCGGATCACGTATAAGACTTCCATAGGTATGTCCCGTGCATTGTTTTTGGGAAAACGTGTCATCTACCGTTGAACTTGAGCACCGTGCCTTATGGGCTACTCGTGTGTTGAATTTAGATGAAAGTTTAGCCGGAGAAAAGAGATTGTTGGAATTAACTCGCCTAGAAGAGTTTCGCATTGAAGCTTACGAGAATGCTCGGATCTATAAAGAGCGCACTAAGAGATTTCATGATAAAAAGATCCTTGACCGCACCTTTACGGTGGGTGATATGGTTCTTGTTTACAATTCGCGCTTGAAACTTTTCCCGGGAAAGCTAAAATCAAGATGGTTTGGTCCATATAAAGTGAGTAAAGTATTTCCTTCCGGAGCTGTAGAGGTAAGTCACTTGGATGATCGAAAGACTTTTGTGGTGAATGGCCACTGAGTAAAGCATTACCTCGGGAATCAATTTGATAGGGAGGAAGAAGTACTTACTCTAGGAAATCCTAGTTACAACTAGACCATAATGTGAGTACAGTCGAGCTAACGACTATAACAATAGAACTATTTCTTAAAACTTTCTTTTAGATTTGTTTTTGTTTTGAATAAAGTAGCATGCGCCTATCACGGTTTTTTTCATCTCGCCATGTTCCGAGTATAAGTTCGGAATAAACGAGGTTTTTTCCTTGATAGCCGTCATGTGAGTTTTTATTTAGGTTCAAATCCCTTTTGGTATTGTCCATGGCAGTATAAAGTAAAGTGGCTTAAACTGTTTTTAGATATTTATATCTAATTACTGCCACATTATTTTATAACTTCCATGGACATGGTATTTGACGATTTCGTGGAGCTTATTTGTTTATACAGGATATGTCTGTCTCTCCACGACGTGCTGAGGTTTACTCCGATATTGTTCCTTCACTTGGGAGCCGTTTCCAGAGCTAAGTATTTTTTCTTAAACTCTCATTTATTTTTGTCATTGAGGACAATGCCATGTTTAAGTGGGGGGCAATGGACTTAGCTATATGTTGAAAAAGTAAAGAGGAACGGAATATTGAGGCAATATTGAGCAAAATTTAAAAAATTTCATGGATAAATGCCAAGTTATTGAACTCGTACCCTTAAACTTGTGAAGTTCTTATACTTAGAATTGATAGGAAAGGAACCAAGTTGCGTGAGTACGTGATCATATTATACTTTTGCGATAAATTGTTAGTAAACTTAAGGATATTCATGCCAACAACTGCAAATAGTTAGGTATTGTTCAACTACTCAACATGTGAATCATTTAGTACCGCATGAGTTATAATACTTGAAAGAAATATGTGTACATTGCGTAGATAATTGGTTATGAGGACCTAGTGTCGATATTTGTCGACTGATGTATTCTGATCTTCTAGCCAACAAAAGCGGAGTAATAAGCTTGGGGCGCACTGTGTTTTGACAAAGGCATTAAAACACTGGGCTTGTAGTAACATTACCAAAGTAGCCCCGCTTGTGGTAATATTCGATGCTATGCTTAATCTAAGATAGGGGATACTCTACGAAAAGTTTTCTACCTTGAGATTAGTAGTATTCGAAAAATATGCAAAATTGAAAAAATTTAAGTTGTTAGAGGCTTTGAGTAGTACTCGGTCTCCAAGTCCAAAAACCCTATAGATATGCTCTTGCTTATTGTTCTAGTGCTTTCACCATTGCGAGGCATAAGAAGTATGAATGCTTGATGTTGGTGAATTTTGATATAAAGTCCGCATAAGCTCTAATCTTGCTACATTTATATAAAACCAATGCACATGCACACAATCACTTCGATTCATAGCGAGTAATGAATAATGCTTATCTGATGAGCATGACTGGTATGAGTTGACTCGAGTTTCTTGTGTAAGTATGAGTTGACCACGGAAAATGTTGTCTTGGGGAATGACTTATTGATGCTTTGTTCAGGACGAAGCAAAGTTTATGTGGGGGGCATTTTGATGACAGTTAAAATATACCTATTTATGTCATCAATTCTAACCTTAAATCAGAGTTAATTATATATATTTCATATTAAATCACGTGTTTATATTTATTATTTAATGATAAGTGATTATTAATGAGATAATTGGTATTTAGCTGTTTTTATTATAAAGAGCAATTAATTGTGTGATAAATGCTGATTTCACAGATCGTAACGAATCGGGAGGATAATTGTCATGCAATCGGGAAATCTCAAGATAAATAAGGAAGAAAATCGGAGCATTAATGAAGAGACAAATCGACGGCATAGAAGAGTGAAGTGGGGAACAAGTCGACGGCGAAATTGAAAACGCGAAAGAGGAGGCTCGGTCGATCGAGCTGCCATTCGGTCGACCGAGCGTAATCGTTCGGTCACCCGAGCCTAATCGACATTAATCGCGCATATCTTCCTCGATTCTCCCTATGTCGGCTACAACTCCTATATAAACAGCAGCCACGATGCTGAGAAAACCACCAACCTATAAGACACAATATTACAATACTTTTAGTTTATCAATATAGTTCTTTTTATTTTATATTATGTTGCTTCATCACGGAGGCGATGGATTCATCGATTAGAGATTGCATTGAAGGATCGGAGGACCCTCCGTCTACGAGGGTAATGTCTATCCAAATATGTCGTTTTTATTCGTAGATCTATTTTATTTCGTTATGGAGTAGTCGTTTGTGTATTGATTTCGTGATGTAGTTAATTATCAAACCCATATTCATGTAGATCTAAGCCGTACGAAGGCGTTTTACGAGCAAATTCTAGAGTCACCGGTCTAGATCTACCACGGTCTATATGGTTAGATCTAGCCATCAAGATTCTAGTAATTTTCTCGTGAAACGACTTCGCCACGTCGTGCTTTCTGCTTTTCATATACACATGTAATAGATCTGGCCAATTTGTTACATCGTTCTCGTAAATTAATATGATATATTGTGAAAATTGCCATGTTAAATAGGACATAAGTTAGCCGATCGTTTAGGAGGTGTGCCAACCTGTCCACGGTGGTTGCTTAGACGAGGTGAAGATTTTAGATCGGCATCCCTAGTTTGGTATAGCATGCTTGTTATATGATGTTCTATCCTGTCCAGGGAAGGATTCGTAATTAAGCATAAAGATCTTCTATCCGTTCGCGAAGTAGATCCAGTTTAGGGGATGGCTCCCTTAGCCAAAATATAATCAACCTTAATGTCTTTTCTGTCTCGGCTTAGATATACGTATATGTGGGAGTAATTACTACTAGCGTAATCAATACCGTTTGTTAGAGTCTTATAAAACCATAAAAACAAGTGTTTAGTGTCTTGTGTCGTATTGTTAGTCTTTGTGTTTTCTATCGTGTCAATCTTTATTTCTACGTTACTGTTGGTCGTAGACCGCCCTTTAATCTATTTTTAGCTTAATAACGTTGTACTTGTTTAAGCCGAGTCTTTGTGGGATCGACCTCGACTCTATCTAGCTATACTACGATTGAACCTAGTTCTCTTGATAGTAGGTTATTTAGGTAACGAGTTATTTTTATAACTTGACCGTCATCATGTCACTTATATATTCCTTCCTCAATAGGAATATACTCAACCGGTCATATTACATCCAACAGGAATGTTGACGACCTTTCAACTTAACAGTTTGCTGCCAGAGTCATTAAGTAGCGGAAAGTAATATTATTTATAGAGAAAGAATTTATCAAAATCAATATTTGGTCACTACATAACCAAATCTTTAAGTCAAGATCAGCCTCTATTGCTTATTTCATTTTTACCCATTCTTTGTGCTTCTAGCACTCCACTATTGACTTGGGTTCTGGATCTAGATTATTAGCAAATTATGAGGCAAATATGTCATCGACGACTATGATATTTTATTGTAAACTTCTCCCATAAAATTCCTTGCTAATTCGATATTAGCATAAACCAAATCCAAATAAATATTCAAATTGGTTGTTCCGCAATCCCAATATTTAATCATTTGATGCACGTGCAATTTTATTTGGGGTTTTCGTCTCCAAGACGAATCTCTTTAACAGTATTCATGAGTGACTATCTATGAATTCAATTACAGCGGATTTTTATCTTTCACACCGATCGTTCTTCTATGCTTCTAGCATGTAGAATTATCATCAATCATATTTTCTTTGGTGCATTTTATATAGAGTCACTTTTGTATTTTCAATAAAAGCATCTGGAGGATTACTTTCAAAATATTGCAAGTTAATTATTTTCTAAACTTTAGTTTAGATCGAGTAAAGTATTGAAGATCTTTTATGAAATTTTATGGCATTCATTTATTGAGGTGGAGTTTTCTTATGTCCCCCTAATGCCGGAAAATGATTTTTAACATAAATGTATTAGTTGCATTGAGCTATAACTTGATACTCTCTCATTGCTTCAAGCAATTTACACATTTCGAAACACAATTGTTTCATTAGATCAACCCCATGATCAAATGATACTTCACTTTTGTTTTCAATGATGATAAAATTTAATTTTAACTATCTCATGTTGATGAGTTTTATATCTTTGGAAATAATGCATTTAAAATATCAACAACACTTTGTCATTTCAGATTCTTTAAGAATCATTCAAATTGTTTTTCACCTTCTTTTGGAGGTTTCGATAAAACAACATTATACAATGAACTTCATGTTCATTTTATCTCCTGCATGAGGTTGACAACGATTCTCTATATAGCTGTTTTATGACATTCCCTTCCAAGACGTCTATATTACCAGTACGTTTATACTTGATAGCTCTTTTAGGGTCCTTAATTAATCTGGTAAATTGTTTCAACACTATTGTAATAAATGAGTCAATCATGACTGTTCAGATATGAACAACATGTTCATTTATGTCAATGATTGTCTCGAGATATAATTAATTTGAAAAGATTATTCCACCCATTCATCATAGACAATATTCTTATCACAATCGATAATTGGAAGATTTGCAATAGCCCATGACGGATTCATTTTCTCAGTATGAAATCCTCTTATGAGAGTATAACAAACCTCTTTCATATTTTCCAATCGGGGAATTTAGATAATCATTTATGGAGATTGATAATTCAATATCGATTCATCCATTGTCTCATTTGAATATGGCCACAATAACTTACATCCTCAGAATAATTTTATTTTGTCACGTTCGCTTCATGGAATGGATCGATGCATCTTTTAATTTGGTCGCAATCACTTCATTGAATGGATTTTGTATAATATGATGCATCTTATATAATCTGATACACATATCATTGCATAAATGCATATAGTATTAGTCACATTCTCCTCTGAGAATGGACATTTAAGCATATTTCTCTTTATTTGTCTCAGTCTCGATATGATACCCATATTACTCAAAAAGATATTTTCGAGACTTGAGAGAACTTAGAGCTTTATTTCTAACAATTTTGTTTCAATGGCTGTTTCAAAACCTCATATAGCACTTGCATATTATTATGCATTTGATATTCGTTTCTCCCATATTTTATTTCGAGAAATTTACTTTATTGTCCAATATAACGTGGGTTGTCGCACTATTGATGAAACAAATGTCGTCATCATCATTAATCGGTTCAACTTTCTTCTTTAGAAGAAATAAAATTATGACACATGAAAGAGAAAAACAACTTCCAAATAAATAATAATGTTCACGAATATATATCACAAAATAGATTCGTACAATAATAAGTTTATTATCATTCAAAGCAAATGATTATGAATTGGAATTATATGTGCTAAGGGATCCAAGAGACAATTACTTCTTATTACAATAAGTGAATCAATCATTGTATTCTCGCTATGATAGGTATAAATTTCACTCACTAATTAAGTATTATAATCTGTTGTCATATTTTATTTTACAACAACTAGGCATCTAATTTTGAATCCAATAACAATATAGAGCAAATAAATGCAATTTACTATTAAAGATGATATACATGGTATGTATTTGTCAAAAGCCGCATGTTGAATATTTTTCTTTGTAGTAATCATTATGGACAAATATGATTTAATTATGACAAAACAATGTTCTTATTTTTCATACCATATCTACTTTATAGTGAGAAATATATTGCTAAAATAAAAGCAACGTATAAAGAATAATAAAATCTCATGCCGTATCAAAATAATACCAAGACAAGAAACCAATTCATTTATTCATTTACCACAAACGATGCCAAAGTTTCAAATGCATCGTCAAAATTACAACCAATTATGGTACGTGGCTTGATCTTTTAAAGATCATTTCGTTTCTTATCAATCGTTTGAAATATACTAGAGCTGTATCAATAATGTCCTCGTCCACGACCATAACCGAATATTAATACTCACATTCTTTATAAGGAATGAATGTCATAATTTGGTCTTGACTCAATAGTCATATCAATGATGACTCGTTATTTATTTTCATAATTCCACATCCAGTGGATTATTAATTTTCATTCATGACACATAATCATAATCAATTTCATATACATCATAAATTACATTGATTAATATTGCTGCTTCGGGAGCATATCATCATGATAAAAAGTGATTTAACTTTTTTTCCTTTTGTGATCATGAAATCTCATGATATATTCAGCAGATTTATTATCTCTGAATTTCAGATCACTAGTGGAACATGTCTTTCTCTATGGACTTCGGGTCCTAATTTATTTATATGAATGGCGTGTCTCTACTTTTTTATCTGTGAATTTCAAATTCACTTTCACTAATTTTTGACATGCCTGATATTCATCTATGTGAATTTAATATTCACTTTCGTCGGTTTATTATATGCCCACTTATGTGAATTTTATATTCACTTTTACGAGCTTTCTATTTTCATATGGATTTCTGGTCCATTATATGCTCGTTTCAAACATTGATCAACTCCATATGATCATATCTCCTTTTTCCAATTTGCACAAAAGACAAACTCTTTTGTATAAGGAATATAGCCTTCAAGGCTTCATATTTCTGATGAGTATTACTTATATCTTTTTCTTACGTGGTATTGACTTGATCCATCATGATTTGATGATGTCAATACCACTAGCATCAATATTATATATATCTATAGAATAATATAATTGATCACGATAAATAATTTAAATAAATAATTTTTTACCTTAATGTTTACCTGTATCGAGATGTGGACTATAAAATATATCAATTGATCAGCTTGAGTCCTTATGGCAATCTATGAATGGTGATTCTTGTGGTTTTTTTTTCTTTCGAAGGTTGTCAAACTCTTCAAAACAATTTTGATGATTTGAGACGTGGTTAGAGACTCATGCTAATAACGTATTATAAAACAAAGAAAATAAAAGAGAAACAACAAGAGGAAAAACAAAGATGGAGATTAAGGCGAATAATGTTTGTGTATTATTTCAATGGTATAAGCGGTATTTATAGTACAGTCTAGGGTGTGAATACAATAAATGAATAGAATCGTAATATTACAAAAGATCAATCAGAATCAATCAATAGACAATCCAAAATATATTATTACATAATAACTTTTTTTTTGCTGTAACCATGTCTATTTTATTGTCTATTACTACCTTTTTTTCGAGTGTTACTACATTTTTAGGTTGTGACTATATTTTATTGGTTGTTACTATTTTTTTATATGTTACTACATTTGTTATTTGTAACTGCATTCTTTTTTAACTATATTATATTGGTTGTAACTACGTTTTTATGTTAATACATTTTTTTTGGTTGTGACTACATCTTTTTTATAAGTGTTACTATCTTTTTTTGGTGTAACTATAACTGTATTATTATATTTTACTATATCTGTAACTAAAGCTTCCCAAACGGTTATTTATATATATATATATATATGTGACTCATTTTCTCAACAAAATAAAACTCATTTCTATTTTATCTTTCAAGGGTACTTAGGTCTATTAATAATGAAATTGTTCATTTTAACCGCCAGAAAATCAAATTGTCCTTTGATCCTGATTTGTTAACTTGTTTGTCCTTTTGGCCCCTTTCCCCTAAATAATATATACGTAACTACAAAAATAATTTTTTTTTTAATTTCAAATGTTTAAGTCAAATCATTTATTAGTTTCTTAATACTCCCTCTGTTCTAATTTAGGGGGAATTACGGAGAAAGACAAAAATAGTTTCTAAATTATACGACACATATTCAAAATTTTTGCATAAAGAACAATGTTTTTAAAGAGTGTTGGAAGCATGTTTTTTTGCCAAAAAAAACAACACACAATTTTTTTATTTTTTGATGCTATTGAGATCACATCTACCATATTCAGACGTAATTCCCGAAAATCCACTGTCGAAATTCACTATTATTTGAAATTCATTGTTGAAATTAACTGTTTTTTTATATTCATTGAGTAAATTTCGATAGTAAAAATCTCATGAAAAATGAGGTAATGATATCGAACACAGTCTCAGAACGAAGATCATGAAAAGATAAAAAAATTCGGTGAAATTTTCATCACATTGGGAGATCAAATGATAAAGAGTGTTTGAAAATTAAGGAGGAAAATAGCGCGAGAGAGAGAGAGAGAAGCAAGAGCAACATCATTTGTTAATTTTTATTTTCTTTTTTTGTCCTTTAATCTTTAAATATTGTAATAGTTGTCTTTCTCCCTATAACAAATATTTGGATGTCCTGTTACTTAAAAATAATCCTAAAAGTGTCATATTTCCTAATTTTCTATCTAATTTATTTGATACGGTTGTCAAAATTATTTGTTCCATTTTATTTGAGACACTTACATATCCAATTCAACATATTTTAACAACTGCATTTGATAATAATAAATTGAGGAAGTAATAAACACATTAAGACGAGCACCTACATATCAAAATTGTATAGCAGAGGTGCGCCACCTTGTGTATGCTGTGTGTGCGTGCACGCACGTGAAATTTACCTTCAATCTTTTTTTACATTAACCCATATTAGAATTAACATAATTGTATTTCACTGATTGGATTGTTTAGTGGTCATACAAATATATAAGCATATATCAACTTGGCCAACAAGTCACACAATAAAATAAATACACAATAATACTATTTTAGATAATTCCAATATTATCCTCGACACGCCCCCTCAATCCCGTGGGAAGTGACTAAACACGGAGATCGGTCTTCAGACTGGTAAAACGAGGTTGAGCCAACGGTTTGGTGAGAAGATCGGATAACTGGTCCTTTGAAGTCATAAACGGGATGCTTAGCTTTCGTGCAGCAACTAACTCGCGAACGTGGTGGAAGCTGATCTCAATATGCTCCGTGCGGGTGTGGAAAACCATATTGTGAGCACGGTAGGTGGTTCTAAGATTGTCACACCAGAGAGTAGGCGGAGTAGACAAGGGAACCTGCATGTCACGAAGAAAACTACAAATCCATTGAATCTCCGTAGCAGTGTTAGAAATTGATTTGTACTCGGCCTCAATACTGCTCTTGGATACGGTCAAATGCTTCTTGGTATGCCAGTTAATTAAATTGTCCCAAAAAAAGACACAATACGCCCTGATAAAACGGCAATTATCACTAACGGCAACCCAATTAGAATCAGAATAAGCCCGAATAGAAATAGATGACCGGCGGAAGAAAAAGAGACCATCGGAAATAGTGTGCTTGAGATAGAGAAGAATGCATTTAACAACCACCCAATGACCTTTTGTGGGCGGATGCATGTACTTACTACCTTGTGAACTACGAAGGCGATGTCAGGCCGAGTGAAGTTGAGATATTGCAAACCACCTAATATCGTGCGATAAAGGGATGGGTCAGCACAATAAGGGCCATCCTCAAGTGTGAGCCGAGTAGAGGAGGCATAGGTGTCTGACAAGGCTTAGCCTTGTCAAGAGAGGCAAGTTGAAGAAGCTGGAAAATATACCTCATGTAGTGCCAAGATCCTTAACCGGAAAATGCCGACCAAGATAAGTAATAACCTGCTCAACAAGAGAAGACGAAGATCCAATAATAGTAATGTCATCGACATAAATAAGAACAAAAACATGAGCACCATCATGGGAGTAAACATATAATGATGTGTCAGCCTTAAAGCCAACAAAGCCAAACTAAGAGAGGACATCAGTAATCTGAGAAAACCAAGCACGAGGTGCCTAACGGAGGCCGTAAAGACAGCGTTGAAGACGACAAACATAATCCGGAAAGTCAAGGTGCACAAAATCCTGAGGCTGTTGCATGTGGATAGGATCAGAGAAGTTCCCATGGCAGAAAGCATTTTGATATCCTGTTGGAAAGGTGTCCTAAACCCAATCGGGTTGGACCGGATCCGACCGGGTCGGGTCGTTTACAGTCTATTTAGTTCATGTAATAACTTTATTATGATTAATAAAAGCACTTATGTTATTATATATTGTTTATCTTCATGTTATTTGTTGTATATATATAGTAACGTCCCTTGTATCAAACTGTGATAGAGAAACCATGATAGTGATTATGGTTGATGAGATATCAAATCACTATAACATGTTTGGTACTTAAATGTCTCTAGTCTTATATACTATCAAATGGGACATTGATAGTATAACCAGACTAGCACGTATTGGATGTCTTCTATCTTATAGAAGGTAGGGATAGATCTCGTCTATCGAAGTGTAGAGACACTTGGACTGTACGTGGATGTGTATTAGAGAATGCGTCGTTAGGCGACCCACTTACATTAAGTGTCACACTATATGGCGGTTGTGTAATTATCCTTTTGACCGGAGTCTTCATGGCATCACGGTGTGGATTGTCATGCTTTGACACTATTGAGATTTCCCCTAGCCACGGGGCGATGATGCGGTAGTGATTGGGTATGATATTGAAGCATGCGGAGTATACATGATTGGTCGTCCGGGAATCGTGTATCCTATGATTGGGATCGAATATCCGAAACGGCCTTCTTATAAGGAATGTCTAGCTCTCGAGAATCTTTGCAAAGTGGGAGTAAATGTATTATCCCGAGAGAGCATGATATCCAGATTATAAGATACGATCGTTAATGTATTGACACTCGAGATACGATCGTATGGATATTATTACAAATGATAGGATTGTAAGTTACACGGTAACTGCTTCACATGAAAGGTAGTAGTCATTGCTTTTGACTCTTCCGATGATTGGGGGTCACGGTGTGTTGCTAGACGCTATCCCGTGATCGTTAGGCATGAAGGGCATTTTAGTAAATTGCACTTTGTGTCTACGGCCAACATATTCGGAAGCCTATCGGGTCACACACATATGAACATCGAGTCGGATTAAAATACTGTTATAGTTGATTACCAAATAAGGAAAGTTTATCTCTAGACTATAAATGTTATAGTGGTAAATTAATATGGTGGTATTTATTTGTTATGAATAAATAAAATACAAGATATTAATTATATATAAATTATATTAATTAAAAAATATTCCGGAAGCCAATTAATTGGCATTTGGGGCGCCACATCTAGGGTATGAGGATACACTTGGATTGTGCATTTTAATTAATAAGATTACCATAATATTAATATAAGATATTAATTGATTTTGGAAAAATAGATTTATGGTAATAAGATAATTATATTCAATATAAGATCTTGGCAAAATTAATTATAATAAAAGAGATAAATTAATCTAATTGATTTTCCTTATTTTATTGGGAAAGGGTTTTCTTCTCCTCCACTCTAGGTTGGGGCGCCCCTACACTATAAATAAGAGGTGGGAGTCAAGCTCTTTTGTACATCACAATTGCAAGAGCTCATAGTTCTTGTGTAAAATAGAGAGCATCCTATAGTGAGTTTGTGTGAGAGGAAAAAGGCCGGTCTAGCAACCGGAGTTTTCCAATAGCAATCCAAAGAGGATTCCGGCTAGGAGTTCGTGTGGATTAGCGATAGAGGCCAGACACGTGGACGGCTTGCGCACTGTACTACTCTCCGTTGACGGTCAAAGCGACGATCTTATAGATCATCAAGGTATAACCATCTAACTACTTAACGTTTTTATTGCATTAAATGAAGAACGATCTAGAAAAAGGAAATCAAATTTTAAATTCCGCTGCGTTAAACTAGTGATTTCCTAACAGTGGTAGCAGAGCCAGACTTCGAGCTTAAGCAATAAGCATAATTTAATTACGTAGTAATTAATCGATAGATGCAAGATCTGTAATCACGAAACATTTAAAAACAAAAAAATAGGGTTCGATTGGGGGGCTCGGCCGACTGGCGGCGGCCCCCCTCCTCTGCGGCGGCGTTCGTCGGCTGTCCTCTTCCAACAGGGAGATCGACCTTTTTTGTTTTGTGTTATTTATTGTGCATAGATATCTTGTTTGTTTAGTTTTGTCAATTGGCCAAACAATGGTTCAAATAGTTTGGGACAATGGAAAACCATATGGCATATTGGCCTTTCCAAATTTTGATTTGGAATAGGCCTAGGCCCTTTTCAAATATTTGATTTGTAAAAGGCCTAGGCCTAGGCCACTTCCAAAATTTTAATTTTGGAAAGTGGCCAGGCCCAAACCAAAACTATTTGGCCTTTCCAAATTTTGATTTGGAGTAGGCCTAGGCCCTTTTCAAATATTTGATTTGTAAAGGCTTGAGCTTGCCCACTTCAAAATTTTGATTTTGAATCGGCGAGCTAAACCAAATTTGGTTTTGGAAGATGCCTTTTGGTTTAGGAAACCAAAGGCATCCCTTTTGGTTAGGAACCAAAATGAAAGGAAACAAATTGGAGACTTTATAGTTTTAGTTTTATTTTGAATAGTTCAAATATAATAAAATTGAAATTAAAATCGATTTAAAATTAAATATTAATTTTATTTTCAATTAAGTCATATAATTAATTAAATGTTATTTAATTATTTGATGTGATAAAATAAGACGCATAAGTAGTTAAAATTAGAATTCAATCTTTTTCATAAGATAAAATTGTATGGATTAGATATATAGATATAATGTGATTATATGGACCCCGATTGATCATGGACATGACCAATAGGATAGATGGGAATTTTTCTTTATGTTGGTTTTTGAAAAATTGTCCTAGGACGTTATGAAAAACGTGACCTAGTTTACTTTTTGCATTTATCCCATTCCCGTTAGCTCCCCCCCCCCCCGTGTGCGGCGGTTGTAATTATTTATTAGATAGATCATTATGTAACAAGAATGGAGCAAGAAGATGAAGACCAAAGAGAGATAAAGAACCCATTGGCGTACAGCAATAAAGATCCTATTGGCGGTTGCAGACACCCATTGCGTACAGCAATAAAGATCCTATTGGCGGTTGCAGACACCCTTAGTTTGTGACCCGCGATTTCGTCAGTTTGTATTCGAAACCGCACCTAGGAAAAGTCCATGATTATACCGGTTATTTTGTGCGCGGAATGTTGTGTATGTTTTACATTATATGATATCGTAGTAATATGCACATAGTAGATGAGACCAATATTAAACCAAATTAATTAAGTGAATTAAGTTAAAATTATTCCCACATCAAAAATCAAGTCGAAATTGCCTCCCCATATTATAACGACGGTGAAGAGCCCTTGTTCGGACCCAACTCACCAGCCAAAGCGGGGGTTGACCTACCTTGGATATATCGTCATTATCGAGATATGATCGAAAGAGATCTCACGAATCTTGGGGTTATGACTCGACTAAGAATTCTCTCGGCCACTTGCCAAAGCGGGGTCGTTTGGATTTTAGAGGCAATGGTTTGACTATTTTCATAAGATGAAAAATTGTCAAAGAGTTGACTGGTCAAACAACAAGTGTTGTATAAGATACGATCAACAAATCGTTGTCCACCTGTTTAATTATTTTCGGCCCATCAGCCAAAGCTGGGGGGGCATGGTAGTTCGATGGGATCTTGCCCACTAAAGAAATTATTTTCTTAAAATCCAATTGGGAATAGTTGGCTAGTGTGAGTAAAAACCTTATAAAATTTTAAGTGCACATTTAGGGTTTTTATACATGAGCTTTTACTTATTCTATCTTTATTTATTGTTGTAGAAAATGTCAAACAAATTGAACCTTCGTTTTATCATCGACAATAAGCTTGACGAAACTAATTTTCTCGATTGGGAAAGAAACCTCAAAATCGTTTTGAGGCACGAGAAGATTGGCTATGTCTTGGACGAGGCCTTGCCGGAGAAGCCCGCTGAGGGTTCGGCTGCAGATTCTATCGAGAAGTATAACAAGCACTGTTCTGACAGCACTGATGCTACATGTATCATGCTTGCTTGGATGACACCTGAACTGCAAAAACAGCATGAGTCTATGGACGCCTAAGCAATCTGTTAGGTGTAGTGCCCGAAAGACAATTTGTGTAATTGTTATTAATAATGGATGACAGAATTTATCTCATTTTAGTTACTAGCTTTGTGCTTGTTGTTGGTCCCTTGAAAAGGCTTTGGTTAAGTTTAGAGGGGGGGGTGAATAAACTTAACACTTAAAACTTTGGAGTTAACAAATTCTGCAACCAGCGATCTGCGATACTTGAGAGTCTGCTTTGAGACTTCATGAGGCTTCGATAAACAATGAGTCTCACGATAGTTCGATGTCTTTGAATTTGTGCAAATGGAATAGTATCAAAATTAAGCCTTGTTACTTGTTGTTAAATTTGATACTAAGTATTAGATACTCAGTAGTGCAAGTGTGTGATTTCAGTTGCTAGATTCAAAGAGTTGATATGGATAAAAACTAAATGCGAAATTTAAATGCATTAAGTAAATAAAGAGAGATTTTTATAGTGGTTCCGGTGATGTAATCCTGTCGTCCCACTCCACTCTCTCTGTGATGTTGGAGGAAATTCACTAGAGATCTTTGAGTTATCTGTTACAAAGATTCCTAAGTTGTTTGTCCTTCACCAATAACTATGGCTTCACAAATCGGCCAGGAGCAGGTAGGATTGCTTTGCTCCTGAGTCTTCCACTAGTCCTTGAAGGGTAGGATTGCCTCTTCACCACCTCCACCACAAACCAACAGATCTTTCACACTAACGGATGCTTCACTGTCTTGGCAGGTTCTTTATAAAATAAAGAATGAATCAAATAAATGATTCTGCATTGCAAAGCAGCTTGATTAGGATGATATAATCAGCAGACTTGCGCCTTCAAATGTGTATGCTTGATGCGGCTTGAACACGAAATTCACTTGAAGAAAATAACTAGATCGTGACCTTAAGCTCGATAAGTTCAAAGAGGTGTTTTTCGATTCGATATTGTCACTTAAAGTTTATCTCAAAATTCATCATCTTCTTCTTGAGTTGAAAGTCCTCTATTTATAGGTAGGAATGCATGTGACTTGAATTTGAAATTCAAATGTGACCGTTCCTTGTATTTGTCCCATCTGCATTTGCATTCATCCACTATTCATAGGGTCGACACTTTGTCGAGATTACTTTTGACAAAGGCAATCATCCACCCTTTGACTTGTATCCAATGGATAAAAATAAGGATCATCCTAATATCTTTTAATCTCAAATTGATTTTTCTTGATAAGTCGAGAGGTAGTTGGTCGTGTTCTTATCCATGTAATCTTCAAATAATCTTGAATTAATCGAGGTATATATCAGCAGGTTCATCAGTCTGCTGTAATACCAATCAGTCTGCTGAACATCTTATTTTTGTCTGTAAAATAGAATGCAGCTGATTACTTTTATCCAACTTTTATTTGTGAAGTTAGATTACATCATTTTAAATATAACCAAGTTCCAAACATCATCCAACTTGTGGAACTTAGACCTTACACACAGGTATATGTAATCGCTTTAGGTCATCACAGACTTGCCTAAATTCTGATTACATATCCTTGACATTAAATACTAAGTTTGATCCCTTAGCCTTCATTTACTGAGTTTGAACCCTCAGCCTTGATCTTCGGTCTTGGCCAGTGCCAGACTAGTCTCTTGACCTATCTACCTATCGACTGGACCGATCTGGCGATATCAATCGCCAGACCACTTTACAAATGCTTGTTTGATCAAACCTATTTATGAATCAAACTCTAATAAACCTATACATTTAATCTAGACATCTTTTTGCCTTTGCACTATAACAGCTAGTATGGCACTCATCATCAAAACTAAGAGATAAGTCCAACAATTTCCCCCTTTTTGGTGATGATGCCACTACCCTCACCTAATCAGCAAAGCAAAAAGATAAAAACAAAAACAGAACAAATTCAGTCAATTCCCATTATAAATATTTGTTCACAGTATTACAGTCTAGCATCAGCAAAGATAAAATAATGTAAATATGCTGATCTACTGTCTCTTCTCTCTTTCTTGTTTAGCCTTCTCAGCTTGCTCTTGATAGGCTCTGATCTCTTCTATCATTTCAGTCATCCATTCATTCTCAATTAGTGTAAAATCAATATAGGAATTGACTTGTTTCCACCAGCCCATGCTTCGAGCAAGATGAGATTGATCTGATTCACCCCGAGCCAAACTTCATATCTGACTCCTTAAATTCATTCAAAGAATCCTTTGCTTTTGTAATTGGCAGCACCTTTTCACCTTTGGTACTTCTTCTACCTCTGGTATTTGCTCTTAAAGCTTTAATCCTTGCCTCCCAAAACTTCAAACTCAAGAAGGAGTTAAGACCTTCATGAAACCCCATGTCACGATAAGGTCTCCTTCTGTTATGAAACTCTTTCTTGTACTGTGATAGGAGATCATCAGTGAGTTGCACTCTGCCAGGTGCAGGTTGCCTAAAAGCATTTGTATCATCAGTCCATCTCTTACATGTGCAAGAGTCTAGCGACCTCCTTTCTTTGCGGTGATTGATTGCCCTCTTCCCCCTTAGTGACATCATCAACAAAACGTGAGATGAGGCCATGAATAGCTTCCTGTGATACTATCACTCTGTGTAATTGACCTTCCATAGTTCCAGTTCTAGTATCAAGTGAAGTAATCCTTGATTGCGGGGGTCTCTTCCGATCTGATCCTTTCATAAATTTGGGATCGAGCACGAGAGGTTGTTGTGCGGCGAAGAGGCTCGGCCATTTTAACCCGACTTGTCAAGTTTTTGATGAATGGATGTAAGTTGATCTTTCAAAAACTTGTCCTTCAGTGTGTTCCCTTGCTTGATATATTTTACATCATATATCAGATCATTCACAGCATTTTGAGTGGAAGCGAAGTTTGAAGCAGCTGTATCAGCAGATTGTCTGTTTTCATTTACTAGAGCCATCAGTTCTTCAAATCTTCTTTCTTGTCTGTCCAGTTGAGTCCTTAACTGTTGCATATCATTTCTTACAGTCCTCAACTCATTTATTACTTCAACTGGCACTCCATTGGCCATTCTACTATCGGTAGATCCATCGCCATCTCCTCAACTCTATATTGTGCCTCATTGTCTGCCGATGACCATTGCTCTACTCATATCTCTCCCAAGCAGGGAGGTCCTTCCTCAACCATTGCACCAAGAACATCTTCAAAGATAGGATCTTGTGCAGGTTCTTCAGCAACTTCTTCTTCTCCAAAAATTTGAAATTCTTCATCATTTGTAGTCATAGTCCAAAGAAATTGCTCATCCTCATTAACGGCTGGTCTGGCGACTATCCTTCCTACAGATGGCCTTGGCTCCAATGAGCTCCACTACACAGCTGACCTTATCATCAACGCGGGGTTCCTCCAAACCCACATCGAGTTCCAACCTTTGTCCAGTCTTTGTTTGAGACTCGGCGACTGCACCTCTTGTTCCAATCTTTGTCCAGGTGCTGTTTGTATCCCAGCAACCTGTACCTCCTCCACAATTTCCTGTGGATTGAATATATTGGTATTATCCACTTGAAACCTTCAAAGATTGCCAATCTTGTGCGGGATGATGGCGAGTTTTAGTCGAGTGCCTTCAATGTCAAATCCATCTTGATATTCAATGGACTCTTCAGAGCTGGCACTAGGTTCATTAAAATCAGCAACTGTTTCTCCATCCAAATCCTCACTCTGTTCATCTTCATTTTGTGCAGCAGGCTCTACAACATGAAATGTGCTTGGTTCATCAGCCAGCCTACCAGCACTCAAAGTGATTCCTTCATTGATCAATGCTTCTAGATCATCCATGGTGAGATCTTGTAGATCCTTATCCATTTCTCCAGTCTGCTGACCCTCAGCAGATCTACCAGCATCAGTGGACTATTGTACAGATGGTACATGTGTTAGTGCAGCCCCACTTGATTCTCCTGGTCCAGAGGGAAAATCTCCTCTACTATCTGATGATGAAGAAGAATCATCAGGACCATCTCTTGGATCTCTAAATTTGATACCCTCCTCCTTCTGTTGCTCATCAAACAGATCCATCGATCTGGATTGCGGCGGGTGGTGTCAACCGAGATCCAACAAGTTTTCTACTCCCAACTTATTAAAAGCCCATTCTTCAAAATCAGTCATTGGTTCAGCAGCTGGCTTTTGTCTCTTATAGAAACCAAACTTCCATTGAAAATAATCAGCAATTTGCTGAAGTTTGGGATCCACATACTCTTCAGTTTTCTTGCTCTCTTTCACATGCCTTTCAAAGGGCATGAAAGATCTCTGAGGCGACTCAGGTAGCTTGTTGACCTCCAAAGGTTCCAACAAGCGATTCATGGTTTCTTCTACGAGATGTTTGAAAGTCGAGTTCTTTGTGATTGTACATTTGTACCTACTACTTCCATCTCAGATCACACTTGGTTCCCCACGACTTACATGCTCATCGGCGGTTAGGTTAGCAGATTTGCTCTTCCCTGAACTATTGCAAAATTTGCAGGGTCTTCAACCAAGTCTCCAATCACCTCTTCAACCACCACAAAGAGTTCGAGTTCGGTGGTTTCTTGTGGTTCTTCATGGATACTACAAAGAGCTCGAAGTCGGTGAAGGCTCAGTGTACATCCTCTACAGATTGCTCAATAACAACCTGTTCAGCATCAGTAGACTTGATAACTTCTTCATTTGAGGAATCACTAATAACAACTGGTGGAATGATAGTTAGAGGCTCAGCCTCAACAGCCTCTTCTTCCTCTTCTACTGGTGCTTCCTCTTGGACTCTTTGAGCTTCCAAGTTTTTCAACTCTTTCCCCTTGCCATATTTCTTCTTTTTGGCAACTTCCTTCATTCTTTTGGAGAGGGGTTCATCATCATCATCATCATGTCCAGTAGATTTTCTCTTTCTACTATCTTCCTTCTGTTGTTTTGTCAGAATTTCAACAACAGTTCTTCTTGCAGCTACAGCAGGGTCAGTAACCTCCACTTGACCCTCAGCAGACTCAGCAGTCTGTGCTGTTTCCTTCCTTGTTTTCTTTGAGGGTTTTGATGCCTCAGTTGTTTTCTTTTTATCTCCACTCTTTCTTTTCACAGCAGTTTTCTTGGGTGCAGCAGGTTTAATAGATATCTTCTTAGTTTGCTGAACCTGCTCACCACCAGCATCACCGTCATCATCATCATTATCATCATCAGCCTCTCCAGCAGTCTCTTCATTATCATCAAGTCCAGGAATTGCATAATCAATCTCCTTCTTGTATCTGGACTGATTTATGTTTACAGGTTCAAGATCAGGAACCTCCAGATGATTCAGCAGAGTCTGGACCATCAAACCTAGGGGTAAGGCCTTTGATTTCCTTTTCCCTGCTTTCTCTTCCTTGGCAACTTTCTTCATATAAAAAATGAAGTAACCAGCCGAATCAAACTTCAAACTCCTGCAAATGATCATCATCAACTCTATCTTGGGTCCGGATAGAGTATCCATACTGCCAACCAACCCCAGTATGTTCTTTGCAATCAGTTTGCTCAGCAGGTTGTACTCAGGCCAAATATGTTTGCAATTGATGCCAGGAACTGATTTTGTGTCTTGATTTGTCTTAATCTGATCCACAAATGCCATCTTGTTCAATGCCATTGCTTCAGGATTGACTGAACCATCAACAACTTCTTCAAAACCAAACACTTCTCTCAACTAGATTGGAGGAGATTACAAGCTCCTCACCATTCACAGTGGTTTTGAATGCTTCAGTTCCTTCTTCTATAACCATATTCTTCCAGAAATCAATAACATTGGTGTATGATATCGTTTCTAATCTGATGTTGAGTTTGTTCTCCAGGCCTGCAAATCTTCTTATTCTTCGACCTATATTAATGGCCAGTTCCGTTCTGTTTGCATCAACAACATAGCCTCTTACACTTTGGCTTGATTCGATTTGAACCTCAATCTTTTCCGCCATTGAAATAAGAAAAAGATGAAGAAAAATTGCTCTCAAATCTGTGTTCACACGATGTAGATTTTGCAGAGATAAAGCAGAAATTGCAAGTGGTGAATCTACTATGTAACAGTCTGATTATATAGACAGTGGGTAGTTGAAACTGTCACTGCACGTACATTGAGGTAACCACGATTAAATCTGATTAAATGCTGTCTTGACACGTGGTCCATTACTCCTCCATAACGTTTGTAACCGTTGGATGGTTTAACTGTGGTAATAATGGATAAAATAAATATCCCGCCAATATGCTTTTTGACTTTAATTACTTTGACTGAGTAACGTTCCCTCCAAAGCAGTATCCTCGGCGAGGTGGGCTCGGCGATCTGGCGATAATGTGCTTCACCCTGGCGACAAGGTGACTCTCACGATCCATGTTTTCTCCTTGTTTTGTTCAATTGATAATACAAGATGAAGTTTAATACCAATGACCGATCATCAAGTGAGCTCACCCAACATGACAAAGACCAATCCCTTGGCAACCTCATTTGCTCAATTGTCCAAACATAAGTACATGGAATTGTTGATACCAATGACTAATCTGCTAAGTGAGCTCACCCAACATAGCAAAGACTAATCCCTTGGTGAATTCCAAAGACACTCTCGATTATCACCAACTTTGATAATACCAAGTTCGAGTCCTTAATTTGGCAAATCTTTCACTATCAAGTGGCTTAGTGAAAATATCGACAAGTTGATCTTGATGGGATGTATAAAACCACCACATCTTTCTTTTCAACATGATCTCTTATAAAATGATGTCTCACATCAATGTGCTTGGTTCTTGAGTGCAAAACTGGATTTTCTGTGATTGCAATTGCACTTGTGTTATCACACATAATTGGAATTTCCTTTTCTTCAATTCCATAATCCCTTAATTGTTGTCTTAGCCATAGTACTTGTGCACACAACTTCCAAAGACAATGTATTCGACTTGATGGTGGAAGTTGAAATAGAATTGTTTTTCTTTGAACCAGGAGACCAGTCTATTTCCCATTAACCTGAGGTTCTGTTGTGCTTTTTCTATCAATCTTGCATCCAAAGATAATCGAGTCTGAGTAGGATATAACTTTGAAGCTTCCTTCCTTGGAGTACCATATCCCTACTCCCAAAGTCCCTTTAAGATACTTGAGAACTCTCTTAACTGCACCTAAATGACTTTCTTTAGGTTTAGATTGAAATCTTGCACAAACACCTATAGCAAAGGATATATCGGTATCTTTGGCGGTGAGTCTGACAGAGATCGCCTATCATCCTTCTGTATAAAGTCTGATCAACATCTTTGCCTTCTTTATCTTCATCCAATCTGATGCTTGTACTCATAGGAGTTGAATTCTTAGTGCTATTCTCCAAACCAAACTTCTTCAACAACTCTTTGGTGTACTTGGTTTGATGAATGAAGATTCCATCCTTCATTTGTTTGACTTGCAATCCCAAAAAGTAATTCATCTCTCCCATCATACTCATTTGGAATTTGCTTTTCATTAGATTTGCAAACTTTTCACAAAGTAAGTCATTTTCAGAACCAAAAATTATGTCATCAACATAAATTTGTACCAGCAGGGTGCTGTCCCCTTCACTGATTCTGAAAAGTGTCTTGTCAATGGTGCCTTTTGTAAAACCATTGTCTACCAAGAATTGAGATAGAGTCTCATACCATGCTCTTGGTGCCTGTTTCAATCCATAAAGTGCTTTGTTGAGTCTATACGCTTTATCTTCTTGATCTTTTACTTCAAATCCAGGAGGTTGCTGAACATACACTTCCTCCTCTAGGATACCATTCAAAATGCACTCTTGACATCCATTTGATATACTTTGAAGTTCTTATATGCAGCATGTGCCAAGAATAATCTGATAGCTTCCAATCTTGCAACAGGTGCATAAGTTTCATCAAAATCTATTCCTTCTGCTTGAGAGTAGCCTTTTGCAACTAGTCTTGCCTTGTTCCTCACAATGGTACCAGATTCATCAAGTTTATTTCTGTATACCCATTTAGTACCAATGATATTTGCATGACTTGGCCTTTCAACTAGTGTCCAAACTTGATTTCTTTCAAATTCATTTAATTCTTCTTGCATGGCAATTATCCAATCTGGATCTGAAATTGCTTCTTCAACAACTTTAGGTTCCATTTGAGATAGAAAACAAGTAAACATAGCTTCCAGTTGTCTTAGTCCTCTCACACTTGTTTGTACATTGCCAATAACTTGTTCAAAGAGGTGATTCCTTAACCATTGTGGATTTTGGTTATTTTGATTTTCGAATATCATCTTGATGAGGTCTCTTTGTAGTTTCTTCTACGGGGTCGTGAGATCCTTGAATTGCTTGATTGTTGCATCAAGAACATTGTCGGCAGGTGTTCAAGAGGCGATGATCGAAACTTTCAAGTCATTGAATCTTTCCAAAACTTCAACACAATCTGGATCAGTGACTTGTTGATTCTCAGCAGGTTCACAAACTTCATCTTCCATACCGGTAAACTTAGGTTCATCAAACACAACATGGATTGTTTCTTCATGTTTTAGTGACCTCTTGTTCAATTACTCAATGCTCTGTGATGAAGAATATCCCAAGAATATGCCTTCATCTGATTTTGGTTGGAATGTTTTCGAATGAACTTTATGATTTAGGATAAAACATTTACTTCCAAATGGATGGAAATAGGATATATTGGGTATCCTTCCATTCCGACCTCATAAGGTGTCTTGGCAAAGCTTCTTGTTTATGATGTTCTGCTTTTGTGTATAGCATCTTTGTATTCTTCGCTTGACCCAATATCTTTCGGTAGCAATGCTTCACAAATCATTGTTCTTCCCCGCTTCTTTTAATGTCCTGTTCCTTCTTTCAAAGAACCCCATTTTGTTTGAGGTGTACCAAAGAAGCAAGAAGTTGATGTAGTACACCATTTTGTTCACAATACTCTCTTATAACTTTGTTGAGAAATTCGGTTCCACGATCCGATCTTATCTTTATTACTGCTTAAACTTTTCTCATTTTGTAATCTCTTCAAAAGATTAGGCATGCTTTGGAGTGTTTCACTTTTCTTGTTCATGAATATCACCCAAGTGTATCTTGAAAAATCATCCACAACCACTAAGGTGTATTTCTTTCCTGTCACACTTGTTGGAGTTATTGGTCCAAAAAGATCCATATGCATAAGCTCCAACACTCTGTTAGTTGATTGTTTAGTCTTTGACTTGAAACTTGACTTTATCTGTTTACCTTGCTGACATGCATCACATATAGCATCCTTCTTGAATGTGATCTCAGGTAAACCAATCACTAACTTCTTTTTCACCAACTGATTAATATCATCAAAATTCAAGTGATTTAACTTCTTGTGCCATAACCAATTGAGTTCAGATTTGGTATGCACAATCAGCAGAGTTCTGAATCTATGATGACCAATCCACAACATACATGTTCTGTTGCCTTCTACCGACAAGTACAACTTGATCACCTCTTTCACTAATGACAATACAATTGTTTTTGTCAAAAGTGACCTTGTATCCCAAGTCACGAATTGTCCAATTAACTCGACAAGTTGTAGTCCAGTCCTTCCACATATGCAACATTCTTGATTGTAAGTCCATTTCTGATAAGTGTGCCATATCCTCTTGTATAACCAGGTGTATTTTTGTTGCCAAAATTCACCCTTGGACCATCTTTTGCCACAAAGTTTGTTAAACAGTGCTTATTCTTTGTCATGTGTCTGGAACATCCACTGTCAAAGTACCAGACACCCTACAAAACAAAGTTAATGCATTTTAGGTACCCAAACCTGTTTGGGTCCATAGTGGTCAGTGGCAAGCATGACCCTTGGTATGTTTCCATATGGTCTTCTCCTAAATGTGTCATACTTTGGTTCATACTTTGGTTCATACATGTATTCCACACATCCATAAGTTCTAACAATGAGGTTGTGTAGGAACCACATATGTTTTCTTTTTGTACATAATCTTTGTTTGAAATGATTCTTGTTGTTAGAAACATTTGCATAACCATAGGTGTCTTTGTCTGTTAGAAACGACCAGTAATATGGTCTCACGAGGTCTTGTGTAAGTCCTCTGCTGATTCCATTGCCTAGGTTTTACCCTAGTAGTATGGTTATACTTCTTGTTTCTAGCATTAGATACAGAGAATATTCCAATCATTATCAATGAGGAACAGTCTACCTTTCCACGAGATAAGTATCCCTTGAATGATCAACATTTTTGGATTTAGGATTCTTATCCTTGGAATATTTCTGTTTCTTTCCCTTCTATGGTCCAGCAGACTTAGTAGCAGGTCTGCTATCAGCAGGCTTAGAAGGTACAGCAGTCCTATTTTTAGATTTATTCATTTTACTAGGGTCGTTGACTTCGAGACTTCGATTTTGCTTCCTTGAGGCATTCTCATTGGGTTTCTACTTGCTCAAAGACCTTTTACCGGAGATGGATCTAGTGCGGGCACAAACTTAGGACCAATTAGTATTAGGTTCATAACCTTCTTGGATCCACTCTTGTTAGATTGCTTTGAGTTCCAAATCCAAGCCCGATTCTATCTCCATAAGGCTTTCTGATTTGTATGCGATATTGGAACAAGATGGTTCAAAGAGATTCGAGAGGTCTTTGGATGTTCAAAGAGACTTATCTTGATTCTGTTCAACATCTTTTTCCTTACCTTTGAAAACCCTTAATTCAGCTTTCAATCTTCCAACTTCTAACTCAAGAGCCTCTTTTTTAGCCTTCACAACCTCATAACCAGATTGTATTATCCTTAGTTGATTAAGGATGGCATCCAAAGTCTCATTGTTGTCAGAGTTTCTAGGATTTGAACCACAGTTGATTCACAATCACTTCCAGCGGGGAGTGTTTATAGATCAAATGTTGTATACCTCCTCAGTTTCATCCATATTGGCCATCAAAGCATAATCCTCCATATCAGCAACCAGTGCTGTGTCATCTGATTCATTCCCTTTTTCAGATTCCACTTCATATCCTGATTCATCTTCAGCAACCATAGCCTTCTTGCCATATCTTCTTTGTTGACTCTTAGTCTTCAGTAGGTCTGGACAATCAGGTCTAAAATGTCCAGGCTTCTTACAGTTGAAGCAAAGATAATCAGGTTCCTTGCCTTGTTTCAACTCAGGACAATCAGGTCTGAAGTGTCCTGGTTTCTTGCAATGAAAGCATAGATAGTCATTATCTTTCTTTGGTTCTTCTTTCCTTCTTTCAAGAGAGGCCTCTTTGTGAAATTTCTTGTAGGGGCCTTTCCAGTCTTCATCATTCTGATTTTCTTGCTCAGTAGGGCAATTTGCTCTTGCATTTCATCTAGCATATCATCATGTCCTCCTGATGTTTCTTCATGATGTGAAGCAGCCAGGGCAGTGGTCTTTGGCTCTTCCTTTTCAGTCTCAGGTACAAGTTTCTTGCTAAATTCATAGGCTTTGAGATCTGAAAACAATTTGAAGGTATCTTCTTCATGCAACTTTCTCATTTCTTCAATTGCAGTCACCTTCATTTTCCAAACATCTCTTGCAGGTAAAGCTTCCAAGATTTTGGTGTTTACTTCTTCTTTTGAATAACTTACACTCAGCAGGGTAAGTTCATCCAGTATAGCATTGAATCTTGATTCCATTTGCTCAATGGTTTCATTAGGTAGCATCTTGAACTTTTGAAACCTTTTACGCCACACCGATTTTGTTCTTCTTTATTGCATCGGTGCCTTCACAGTTAAGTGAATCTTGTCCCAAAGTTCCTTTGCGCCTCTTGCAATCTTTGACCTTCATGTACATATTGCTATCCAAGGTTACTCAGATGATATCAATAGCAATGTTGTTGAGGTTTGCTCTTTTACATCTTCTCGCATTCCATTCTCTCTTTGGTTTAGGAATGTACTCGGGATTCACCACCCACTATTCTTGCCTTTGTAATCTCCAGTGATCCTTCAGTTAGTACATCCATCATCTCATCATGAGTAGCAGCAAGATATGCCTGCATTCGACGTTTATACTCATCAAATCTGTCAAGAGAGCACATCAACATAGTTCTAGCATACTGTGTATTGTCCATGATGCAAGTCTTGAAAATCAGTAACTTGAAAGAAAGTTTTAAAGAATTTTCACAAGCACAACAAGTAGGATTTCTTCAGAACAGAAGCATGGCTCCGATACCAATTGTTGGTCCCTTGAAAAGGCTTTGGTTAAGTTTAGAGGGGGGGTGAATAAACTTAACACTTAAAACTTTAGAGTTAACAAATTCTGCAACTTCAAAGATCTCTGCGATACTTCAGAGTCTGCGAGACTTCATGAGGCTTCGATAAATGATGAGTCTTTGATAGTTCAATGTCTTTGAATTTGTGCAGCGGAATAGTATCAAAATTAAGCCTTGTTACTTGTTGTTAAATTTGAAACTAAGTATTAGATACTCAGTAGTGCAAGTGTGTGATTTCAGTTGCTAGATTCAAAGAGTTGATATGGATAAAAACTAAATGCGAAATTTAAATGCAGAAGTAAATAGAGAGATTTTTATATAGTGGTTCCAGTGATGTAATCTCAGACGTCCACTCTTCTCTCTGTGATGTTGGAGGAAATTCACTAGAGATCTTTGAGTTATCTCATTACAAAGATTCCTAAGTTGTTTGTCCTTCACCAATAACTATGGCTTCACAAACTGGCCAGGAGCAGTAGGATTGCAAGCTCCCGAGTCTTCCACTGGTCCTTGAAGGGTAGGATTGCCTCTTCACCACTCCACCACAAACCAACAGATCTTTCACACTCCAACAGAGATGCTTCACTGTCTTCAAGAGTTTCTTTATAAAATAAAGAATGAATCAAATAAATGATTACATTGCGGCGGCTTGATTAGGATGATATAATCAGCAGCTTGCGCCTTCAAGTGTGTATGCTTGATGCGGCTTGAACACGAAATTCACTTGAAGAAAATAACTAGATCAGCAGACCTTAAGCTCGATGAAGTTCAAAGCAGGTGTTTTTCATTTCTCAAGATTGTCACTTAAAGTTTATCTCAAAATTCATCATCTTCTTCTTGAGTTGAAAGTCCTCTATTTATGGGTAGGAATGCATGTGACTTGAATTTGAAATTCAAATGTGACCGTTCTTTGTATTTGTCCCATCTCAGACCGCATTCTCATCACTATTCATGGGGTGACACTTCATCGATTACTTTTGACAATGGCAAATCTGTCCCACCCTTTTGACTTGTATCCAATGGATAAAAATAAGGATCATCCCAACGTCTTTTTAATCTCAAATTTGATTTGCTTGATAAGTCGAGGTAGTTGGTTGTTATTATCCATGTAATCTTCAAATAATCTTGAATTAATCGAGGTATATATCAGCAGGTTCATCAGTCTGCTGTAATACCAATCAGTCTGCTGAACATCTTATTTTTGTCTGTAAAATAGAATGCAGCTGATTACTTTTATCCAACTTTTATTTGTGAAGTTAGATTACATCATTTTAAATATAACCAAGTTCCAAACATCATCCAACTTGTGGAACTTAGACCTTCTACACAAGGTATATGTAATCAGTTTAGGTCATCACAGACTTGCCTAAATTCTGATTCCATATCCTTGACATTAAATACTAAGTTTGATCCCTTAGCCTTCATTTACTGAGTTTGAACCCTCAGCCTTCGATCTTGATCTTGGCGGTAGTACAGACTAGTCTCATCGACCTATTTACCCGATCGACTGAGACGATCTGCGATATCAATCGCCACCTTTTTACAAATGCTTGTTTGATCAAACCTATTTATGAATCAAACTCTAATAAACCTATACATTTAATCTAGACATCTTTTTGCCTTTGCACTATAACAGCTAGTATGGCACTCATCATCAAAACTAAGAGATAAGTCCAACACTTGTAAAGTAATACACTGCTGCAAACCCTAAGTATATCTGTATGTAACCACTTAACTCAGTGTATGGATTGCACGTGAGGATTGAGTTAGTGGAGATATGCTTAAACTGTTAGTCCGTGGTGAACTTAATCAGAGTTTAGGGTCTCTTGATTAAATCACCAATAATGCGCCCAGAACACCTTAGGGTGTGATAGTCTTATCCGGACTGTCGGTAGAGGGTACCTACGTGGGGCATTTATATATGATGGCATTCATATAGGACTGGACCGATTTAATCTGAATTTCTCGGTATAATTCCGTAATCGATGAATCTTATTAAATCATTAGATGATCATATATGGATCAACCTTAATCCTGAGGTGATCATAGGGTCTTTGCTTGTCCCGGGGTAGTGTTTGATGTGTTAGTTACGGTTCACTTAAATAATGTGTTCCAAGCCACTTCTCATTGGCACTATCTCTGGATGAGTGAGTAGTTCTGATTTTCACAGACATGGAATCCATTCCTTCCTGCGGGAAGTAGAGAGACAGTCCCCTTATTTGTTAGCCCTAAGAAAGTGATCGATCCCGGGAGTTCACATTTGACTAATTAGCTACTAGTCAGATATGTGTACTAATTGATCATCAGGGGGTTAATGGTAAATAAGGATAAGATATTCTGAGTCGGGTTCACGGAGACCTCCCACTCAGAATGGACAGTCTATCGAGGGTTAATCCGTGTGTAGTGATTATATCAATGGACGCTTATTCACTCTATAGGTTGAGTATAAGTATACATCTATAATCGGAAGAGTTCAGTTTCGGGTTTATGGTGGCGTAATCCCGGAATTAATAATTAATGTGCTTATTATGTTCGATGAATAATTAATTATTGGAGCTACTGATTATAGGTCCATGGTCCCCGGTGTGGCTTCTGTAATTCGGACTAATAATCTTGTTATTTGGGCCTCAGTGATAATTAATTGGCTGGGCTAATTAATTGATATGCATGGATATTATTTAGTTGGGCTAAATAATATAATACACATAAAAGACATTTTATGTGGGCTTAGTAACCCTAGTATGTGGCGCCAATATGGATGTTATTTAATTAGAGAGAAATTAGTTTTCTTGGATAATTATTTGACATGTGATTTATCTTTTATTTGTTAAATGATAATTCATGGAATATTAGATAATAATATGATTTATCCTAATTTGTTTGGGATAATCATTTTATTTATCTTTTATTTGGAATAAAGGATTTATGTAATAATTATCTATTAATTATTAAATCCTTGGAGGACAAGGATTACTCTCATATATAAAGAGAGTTCTCCCAAGCCTTAATGATCGGCAAATTTCGACCACCTTAGAAAAAAAAAGAGAAATAATTAGTTTTCTTGTCTTGGGTTTTAGAAGAAGAAAAACTACAAGTTTTTCTTGGTGTTGCATATCGAGGAGGTTCGTGTATCAAGAAGGGTGTCCACCAACCGCCGTTTGGAGAACACATCGGAAGATCTTGGCTTCTCTTCCTACTATTGGTAACATGATCTTAACCCCCATGTAGTAGTTTAAGTCCTTTAATTATGTGTTGTGATATATAAATCGTGATCCATCCGCTGCGCGTAGATCTAATTAGTTTAGATCTAAGAACCTGCATCCTTCATGTGGTATCGGAGCAAGGTTCCACGATTTATATAGTCATAATCATAATTAAACGATTTAAAGGAGTGAAATTGCATGTAGGTAAATTTTATTTATTGTTTTATGCTTTGATAATGATTAAATGATATGGTTGAAGAGATGGATTGGGGGTTGGCACTGTTTACCCGTTAGATCTATTGTAAACTCATATAAACGATGAAAATTCGTTCAAATGAGTATAGAAAATTATGTAATTTATTTTTATTGCAATTTTAATTTCCAGAAAATAGATCTATTTAGTTATTTCGTTTTACCCGTTGATCGAACCGTTGAAACGACGATCCCTCCGGTCAGAATCAAGATTGGAAGATGATGAACAACTCCACAAAATTTTGCGTCGATCGGAGTGCTTTTTGATATCCGTTCGTTGCTGCAAAGAAGCTGCTGTAACAGAAAAACGCAGGATTCACAGAAACCCTACCTGTGACTTCCTCGAATTTCTGGGATTGTTTCGACCGTTGAAACGCAAATCCAACCGGTCAGATCGATAAATATGGAGTCTTTGACGTGGAATAAAAATTTCAGGTCGATCGGGATTCATCTCGATTCCCGATCGGCCTCGGGAAGTCTTTGAGGCGCTGCTGTAAAAGTCAGATCCAGCAGCAAGTTGGGCGGCTCACTGGAGAAAATTGACAAGTCAAAACTCCGATCCAACCGTCCATATTGAAGCCGAAGGAGTGAGGAACAGATCTGGAAAGTTTCGTCACGATCCGAGTTTGTTTTGCTTGCCGATCGTTGAAGATCTTGAACAGCTGCAGATTTTGTTAGAAAGTAGTAAATCCTAGTTAGGGTTTGGTTATTTATTTTCAAATAGGTTAGATACGGGGGTGCCAACGGTCCATCTCGGTGCTTATATTCCGCACTAGAATACATGTTTAGATTGTATGTGTAGAACCGGAAAATTGCCATGACATGCATCATATCATGAATTCCACTCCATATGCATACATGTAGAAATTAATTCGAGGAATTAGTTAGGCATGTATAAAACACGCAATTAGTTTTAATTAATTGTTTGTTATTAATTAGAAACTAATTAGGGTAAAAACCGAGGAACACGGGTTTTTTCAATCGTCGAGGTTGGGTGATGGATTCTCGGTGAATCCCACTCTGCGAAAGCATAAGGAGTAAAATCCCGAAACCTCGTGGTTAAGGTGTTGGATTCTTGGTGAATTTCACCTTACCTAGACGAGATTACGTTTTTGTTCCGTAGTGTCTACGTGAAAGTTTGATGTTTAAGGTTTGGATAATCACGGGCAAACATGGTTCGAAAGTGGTTTAACCACGGTTGGGTGGTCAACAGTAGCTACGGCTCAATCGACTTCACACTCCACGTGTGGCGTTTGCACGGGGGTCTGGCAATACTGAGCCATCCGAAGAGCCACTACGGCTCAACGGAGCTCTCCTAGCCTTGACCCGTCCGACGGCCACATATGTTCTAACGAATAGATCGGGTGGGCTAGCCCACATAACCGACAACATTCGGGCCTATGATTTATTGTTCCTTAATGTAACATCAAGTCCAAAAACGTGATCATAAAACCCACCACTTTTTCAAAATATTGAGTGGGAGCGGGAGAGGCGACAATGACCCCACGGCCTCTATCGTTGACACAAGCAACGTGAGAGAATGGTGACGCCTCGTGCGGCTTTGATTTCGGCCCCTAAGGGAAGGCCTTCACCGCTATCAAAATTCAAGGCTTTGTCTCCGAAAGGATAGGATTTTGGGTACTCGTCGGGTCACCGACCGACCCTAAGGCGACACACTCGGGGTCTACCTAAAAATGCGAGACAGATGAGGTCACACTCATAAAGGGGTATTTTTGGTAGTACCTTGGCTGAAAAAGGAAAGGTGATTGACGATCACAAATGAGATGTTCGATTCTCAATCTGATCTTCAATATTAATCGAAACCTCTTTGACCTACCCTAAGGCGGCACTGAGGCATTAGATTAAATCCTTGGAACGGTAGGATAGACTATAAGTACTTAGTTTATGTTCCTAAAATTTAATAGTAGTGTATCATTTGGATTTATTCTGTCAATTTTATTTACAACTGTTATATATATCTCTCTAAGGTGCTAGACTGCTAGTGTAAAATTGACTAGTAATGACTTCGTTAAAAAGTGGTTAGTAACTAGAACGTTGTACCTATTAAACTCACATGTGATTAATTTTTCGGAAGAGATATTTCTCTTGAGCCTTCAAGACTTAAGTGACGTAAACAAGTATGTCACTGCTGTCACTCGTGTTGAACGAGAGACAACGATAGTTAGTTTGAAAGATGATTGGGACGACAAAATTCTTCTAGTGAATTTTAATTGTGTAGTGTCTACACGAGAAATTTTCTAATAGAAAAATTGGAGAATCATAAATTTAAGTGTCGCTAGTTAGACGGTATTTGGAACCGATAAACTAGTGGGAGCTTTTATCTCATGTTTTTCTAATTTATTAGAAAATTAGTCCCACTGTGTAACGCTTTCATTAGACATCCCACGGTTCACGAGTAGTGTCTACTCAAATGAACTGCTAGTTCAAGACTATTTCCTTTTAAGGAAAGTTAAGAATGGGAAAGAATGTCTATAAGTGTTAATCATCTTAACTGAAGTTTTGAGGCTAAACCGAAACATTAAATAAAGAAAGTATAGGATAAGGAAGGTGATTTCGGATCACTAACCAATGAATCCTTAGCAACTTTCTTAACCGAGTAACTTGACTCGGTAGCTTAGTTCTTTGGAAGAACAAGGAAGTTGTGCATTAACGATTAATAGAGTAACAACGGGCAGTAATTTCAGCTAGAATAGTGGGAGTGATATAAGGAAATGAATTTGATTCTATCCTTGAATATCACGAAAAATTTATTTTTCTCGCTTTACGATTCGTTGAAACAAATGGATTCACTTTCAACTCGATATATTGTTGCCTCATAGAAAGTGAATATGACATTTGTAGTACGAATCCGAGACTCAGACTTTTGTTTGATAAAGTCAGAACCACTAAGAAATGCTGAAAAGGTATATGTAACACATCTTAAACTATTATAGGCAAACGGTTTCCGTATTAAGATAAACGATTCTTCAAAATCTATTAAATTAGTGCATATATCCTAGAGATAAGACCTAACGACTGGCTAAGGGTGATTCCTATCTCCCAGTCTCGGAACACTGTCTCAAAGGAACAATGACTAAGCTTCCTTTCTATTTGAAAAAGGTAATAGATCTGAAGAAGTAACGTAGCTTGTTCACAATGACCTTCGGGGTCTAGTGAAAGATACAAGCTAATGGGAGCTTTTGAGTGGTGACATTTTGTCTGATAACTACTCGAAACACGATTTAGTTTATCGAAAGAATATGAGGAGGAGTCTCTGATTTTAGCAGAGAATAGAGTATTCCATGCTCAGAAATAGGCTATCACATAGTCTTGGGACTGATGCTCGGCCTGCCTCCTAGTGGAATGTTTCTCACTGAGGAAGAAACCATAGACTTGCCCTATATAGTTATTGATGTGCTACAATACACTGCTGAACTCGATTAAGATAATTGGTTGCAAAATAACGGTTAACATTATAATGTAAACCGAGAAGTCTACCTAGAAGATGCTAGTGAATTTATGGATAAGGAGTGAATTCGGTTCACACAACTTCCATAAATGTAGGCATTTAGCATTTAATGCTTGAAGGTAGGACGGGAGATTTTGCGCATACGTTCAGATTGTAACTGTTCATGAAATATCTTAATGTGACGAGTGGAGGTTGGTTATAAGATTCTTGAGATCAGAAAGTGGCAGTTGAACTGTCACAAGGCTTCTGATAGAATCTATAAGTAACAGCCTTAAACCTTAGAGTACGGTTACTCTAGGAAGTTACTATCTGATTTAGTCAGGCCATGTCCAACATCGGTTGTTGGTGACTACACTGATAAATACTACTAGATCAGAATGTCAATCCACCTAAAACACAGTGGGAGTATGGTTTAACCATTGACCCATTATGGTTGTGTGGACTTTATAGTCTGCTGGGGTGATTGATAACCTGTGGCTCTTTGTGGGCTGTATAGGATTCTGATCAGAGAGGTTGGTTCGAAAACCTTATCCCTGTGAATGGAGTTTTGGTACTCCAGTTCTGTTCAGCCTCTTGTAGAACCACCTGAGTGTCTCAGGCCCAGTGGGAGTAATTGGTTCTACGCCGAAAAGAGTCGAATGAATAGGAAAGTTTAACTTTCAGCACAAAGCTGAGTGGTCTAGGGGTGATTCCCTAAAAAGTAGAGAGTTAACCAGACCTTGAACTCTCTCACCACTCAGTCTTGCTAGATTTCGTTAGAAATCGGAAAATAGGGGTGATACCTTGAGACTTTCTTGCCGTAAAACGGAGTCTGGATTCATTCGGAACAGAAGGGTCTTGGTTTAAACAAATGGCAGGTTGACTGCCGGGACTTATGTCCTTTGTGGATGTAAGAGAACCTCTCGGTCATTAAAAGTCGCATGTTTTAAAATATGTGGACTTGACCATAATGATGATAATTCTTTTGTAGACTGGGTATCAGTATTGGTAAAATAGTAGTATTAGTGTTCGCGAAAGGTAACACTAAAATCAAGACTTGACATCGATGTGTTAGTTAGTGAAGTCGAAATCGACACGCCAAGATTCTCTGGATGAGAGAATTGGACTATATTCTAAAAATTTGATTCGGTCAAATTCACAGGAGTGAGTCATTGACTATCCCATCCGTCTTATTGGTTAAGATGATCTTGCATATACGTATGCAACATTCATCGAGAGTAGTCCTACCCTACCTCTCAGGAATGATTCTCCAAATCTTCGGATAAAGAGAAAATAGGATAGAGTCTCTCTTGGATAACGGCAAGTCAGGTTATAACAAGTCAATAGTAATCGAATATTGGATTCGAGCAATAAGTAGCGGTTTAGTACGTCCTCCAGTATCTTTAGAGAATGAGGAATCATATGCTTGCATATTCAGGTGAAAACTTGAATATGGTTGACTACACTGATTCTGACTTGTAGTCAGATTAAGGATGATCATTAAGTTGATCTCGGGCTCAGTGTTTGCTCATAGTGCTTAAAATTTCCTTCCTGATCTGGGAGTAATTCCTGGTCTAGTGAGCCGATATCACTTCATTGTGAAAACAGTGAAGAGATAGCTTAGAAGGATCTTCTCAGTCACTAGAGGTCAAAAGCATAGAGAGTACAACCTGATTAGATGGACCGGCGACGTTTTGATCCTAAAGATCGCCCTCGAGTCGACAACCTAACTAGTCGATGTACCAAGTCGAATACTTGGAGAGTGCGGCATTGAGGATATATCTCATCCGCTTTTAGAGCAAGTGGGAGAGTGTTGTGAATAAGATGAGAAAGGGTGTGCTCTAAAAACAATCGTTGCTTGTCATTTCGTGCAAGTGGGAGATTGTTAGGTGTAGTGCCGAAAGACAATTTGTGTAATTGTTTTTAATAATGGATGATGAAAATTTATCTCATTTTAGTTACTTGCTTTGTGCTTGTAAAGTAATACACCTGCTTGCAAACCCTAAGTATATCTGTATGTAACCACTTAACTCAGTGTATGGATTGCACGTGAGGATTGAGTTAGTGGAGATATGCTTAAATCTGTTAGTCCGTGGTGAACTTAATCGAGTTTAGGGTCTCTTGATTAAAACACCAATAATGCGCCTGAACACCTTAGGGTGTGATAGTCTTATCCGGATTTGTCGGTGAGGGGTACCTACGTGGGGCATTTATATATGATGGCATTCATATAGAATGGACCGATTTAATCAATTTCTCGGTATAATTCCGTAATCGAGGAATCTTATTAAATCATTAGATGATCATATATGGATCAACCTTAATCTGAGGTGATCACGTGTCTTTGCTTGTCCCGGGTAGTGTTTGATGTGTTAGTTACGGTTCACTTAAAGAATGTGTTCCAAGCCACTTCTCATTGGCACTATCTCCGGATGAGTGAGTAGTTCTGATTTTCACATACATGGAATCCATTCCTTCCTGTGGGAAGTAGAGAGACAGTCCCCTTATTTGTTAGCCCTAAGAAAGTGATCGATCCGGGAGTTCACATTTGACTAATTAGCTACTAGTCGATATGTGTACTAATTGATTATCGGGGTTAATGGTAAATAAGGATAAGATATTCTCGAGTCGGGTTCACGAAACCTCCCACTCGAGAATGGGCGATCTATGGAGGGTTAATCCGTATGTAGTGATTATATCAATGGACGCTTATTCACTCTATAGGTTGAGTATAAGTATACATCTATAATCGGTAGAGTTCGATTTGGGGTTTATGGTGGCGTAATCCGGAATTAATAATTAATGTGCTTATTCTGCATTCGATGAATAATTAATTATTGGAGCTCACGATTATAGGTCCATGGTCCCCGGTGTGGCTTCGTAATTGGGACTAATAATCTTGTTATTTGGGCCTCAGTGATAATTAATTGGTTTAATTTAATTAATTGATATGCATGGATATTATTTAGTTGGGCTAAATAATATAATACACATAAAAGACATTTTATGTGGGCTTAGTAACCCTAGTATGTGGCGCCAATATGGATGTTATTTAATTAGAGAGAAATTAGTTTTCTTGGATAATTATTTGACATGTGATTTATCTTTTATTTGCTAAATGATAATTCATGAAATATTAGATAATAATATGATTTATCCTAATTTGTTTGGGATAATCATTTTATTTATCTTTTATTTGGAATAAAGGATTTATGTAATAATTATCTATTAATTATTAAATCCTTGGAGGACAAGAATTACTCTCCTATATAAAGAGAGTTCTCCCAAGCCTTAATGATCGGCAAATTTCGACCACCTTAGAAAAAAAAAGAGAAATAATTAGTTTTCTTGTCTTGGGTTTTAGAAGAAGAAAAACTACAAGTTTTTCTTGGTGTTGCATATCGAGGAGGTTCGTGTATCAAGAAGGGTGTCCACCAACCGCCGTTTGGAGAACACATCGGAAGATCTTGGCTTCTCTTCCTACTATTGGTAACATGATCTTAACCCCCTTGTAGTAGTTTAAGTCCTTTAATTATGTGTTGTGATATATAAATCGTGATCCATCCGCTGCGCGTAGATCTAATTCGTTTAGATCTAATAACCTGCATCCTTCACAATC